>APFE031107698.1:16725-44015 GCA_000404065.3 Pinus taeda
TTTAACCCCGTACAAAAATTACCTGCATACGAATTCTAAATCACAGAAAAATAAACATTGCGAGAGCATAACACATAAAACACATATACACAGAGATTTCCCACTAGATCCCAAAACTGGGACTACCATCTTGATTTTTCATTATGTTCCTTTCAATGTTACAATACATATTTATACATGTCGAATCATCCAATACCATGGACCGAAAACCATCGCGTCCAAAACCATGGACCAAAAACCATCGTGTCCAAAAAACATGTGCAGAAATCATGCACAAAACCATAGGTGGGTCTGCCCAACCTAACATAGGGTCCAAAACCAAAATTTTCCAGGGCACTTCCCCCGACCCCATAAAGTGGGGTTACGGGCACCCCTCAAACCCCCTGTTAACTATGTGGAAAGAATATAACACAACCCAATAGAATAATTCTATAAGAAGTGTGGTATAGCACCACAGAAGACTACTCCATGTACACCTCAGTAATGGTGTTGAATAAAGAATGAACAAGACGTTGATGGAAAGGGAAAGAAGCATGCTCAGTGGTGTCGGGTTAGGACGAGAATTCTAGGCAGAGGTGGTGGAGACTGCATATCACCTGGTCAACGGATCACCTTCATTAGCATTGGAAGATAAGACTCCATAAGACGTATGGACTGGTAAGAAACCTTGTCTTTCACATCTGAGGGTATTTGGATGTGATGCATATGTACATGTTCTAAAAGGATAAAAGAACCAAGTTGGATAGTAAATCTGAAAAGTGCATCTTTATTGGGTATAAGGATTGTTTAAAGGGTTATAAGCTTTGGAACCTAGTAACAAGGAAGGTTGTGTGCAGCTGAGATGTGGTGTTCAGAGAGGTGAAAAATGTTATTAAACATGAAGTCCAACCAAACAAATCTGAGAAGATAGAGTTTGAGCTAAAGGAGGAAGAAACATACTCTATAGCAGAGGAGGAATCAGAAGATGAAGAGCCACAAACTCTGGGTCTGAGAAGATCAATTCGAGAAAGAAGGTAGCCAGAAGGGTATAGTCCATCTACTTTCTGTTCAATTTTTGCTTTATCTATTACTGATGATGATCCCAAAACTATGAAGGAAGTAGTAGATTTAGAGGATGGAAAACTCTAGAAAGAGGCCATGGTTGATGAAATGGCATCTTTGCACAAAAATGAGGCTTGGGAGCTGGTGGAGTTACCGGCTGGAAGGAAACCCATTGGCAGCAAATGGGTGTTCAAGAATACGACAAATGTAGAAGGAAAGGTGAAGAAATACAAAGCTCGGTTGGTAGAAAAAGGTTATTTCCAGGTGCCGGGAATTGATTTGGTTGATATTTTTTATCCTATTTCCAAGGTAACTTCGATTATATTACTTTTATTTATTGTTGCTACTTTTGATTTTGAGGTAGAACAAATGGATGTGAAGACAAAATTTCTTCATGGGGATTTGGAAGAGGAGATATACATGAAGCAACCTAACAGTTTTGTGGTGAAGGATAAGAAAGAACTAGTATGCAAGTTAAATAAGTTTCTGTATGGGTTAAAACAGTCACCAAGGAAGTGGTATAAGAAATTTGATACATTTATATGGGGATTTGGCTTCACCAGAAGCAAAGAAAATCACGGTGTGTATTTTAAATTAATTGGTGACTCTGTTATTTATCTGGTCTTGTATGTGGATGAATGTTGCTAGTTGGAAATGACAAAGAAATTATCCAGGATTTGAAGACCCATTTGTCATCCAAATTCGAAATGAAAGATCTTGGTGTTGGAAACTATATGTTAGGCATGGAAATTAAAAGAGATCAGACAAAGAGGAAGCTCTGGTTAAACCAGAGGAAGTATGTCGAGACAATAATGCAAAGGTTCAATATGCAGGATAGTAAACTGGTGAAGGTTCCTATTCTTGTAGGTGTAATGTTATCTGCTGAATACTGTCCCAAGACACAAGAAGAGGAATAGGACATGTCCCGTGTTCAATATAAAAGTGCAATCGATAGCCTGATGTATGTGATGATCTGTACTAGACCAGACATTGCACATGCAGTGGGAGTATTGTGCAGGGTTATGTTAAAACCAGGGAAGGAGCACTGGACAACATTGAAATGGGTTTTCAGGTATTTGTGTGGCACTAGTGATTATGGTTTGTGATACCAAGGAAGACCAGGATTGGACAGAGTGTTGGATATTCGTGGCTTTATTGATGTAGACTGGGCTGGAGAACTGGATCAAAAAAGATCTACAATTGGGTATTTGTTTAACCTATTTGAAGGTGCAGTCTGGTGGATGAGTAAGAAACAATCTGTAGTGGCACTATCAACTACAGAGGAAAAATACATGTTAGCCACTCATGCAAGTAAGGAAGCAATTTGTTTGCAAAGATTGTGTTCAGGTATGGGGTTAGTACAGGGAGCTATAAGGATAGACTGTGACAGCCAAAGTACAATTTTCTTGGAAAATAACCCTACATATCATTCAAAGACAAAGCACATTAATGTTCAATATCACTTTGTGAGGGATATAATAGAAGACAAAAAAGTGTTGCTGGTAAAGGTGGACACTTTGAAGAATACTGCAGATGCATTCACAAAATTTGTGAGCTCTGAGAAGTTCTCTTGGTGTAGAGAAACAATGGGCGTTGCAAGGTTGGATAAATGACTAAGGTATCCTGTGGCACCCTATGGAAAGAAAACAACAAATGGGAGAGTGTTGGGTTGTGTCGGAAGCCCACGTAGTTAACTTGGGGGTTAGAAGGGGGGCAGAGCCCAACCTTCATTGCATGATTGCGTAGCAAGGGGGTCATAGGCGGTTTGAGGGGTGTAGGAAACCCCACTCTATGGGGTCTGGGGTAGCGCCCCATAAAATTTTGTTTTTGGACCCTATATTATGTTGGGCGAAGCTACCTATGGTTTTGTGCATGATTTTTCACACATGGTTTTGGATGTGATGGTTTTCGGTCCATGGTTTTGGACACGATGGTTTTCAGTCCATGGTATTGGATGCTTTAGCATGTATAAATATGTATTGTAACATTGAAAGGAACATAATGAAAAATCAAGCTGGTAGTCCCGGTTTTGGGATCTAGGGGAAAATCTCTGTGTATATGTGTTTTAGGTGTTATGCTCTTACATTGTTTATTTTCTGTGTTTTAGAATTCGTATGCAGGTAATTTCTAATTTTTGTCCATCTAATTTTTGTATAGGGTTAAAACCTACAATGGACTGATCTATCTATGCTCTGTTCTAAAGAACGATGAGATGAAGAGGTAGATTCAAGAACTACTGTAGAAAGGGCACATCAGGCCAATCTCATCACCTTGTGGGAGCCTAATTGTATTGGTACAGAAAAAGGATGGGACCTAGAGGCTCTGTATTGACTATCGGGCATTGAACAAGATCACTGTCTGGAATAGGTACCCAATCATGTGGATTGATGGCCTTCTAGATCAGCTCAAAGGGGGCAAATATTTCAGCAAGATTGACTTGAAATCAGGTTATCACCAAGTGCCTATCGAACACTCCTATGTGTGGAAGACTGCCTTCAAATCCAAGGAGGTCCTTTTTGAATGGTTGGTCATGTTGTTCAGATTGAAGAACACCCCTGCAACCTTCATGAGACTGATGGACAACATCTTGCATCCTTTCACCAATGCATTCATGGTGGTGTATTTAGATGACATCTTGATCTTTAGCGAGAGTTAGGAAGAGAACCTCCACCATATTCGACAGGTTCTTCACACCCTTCGACAACACAAGTTGTGTGCTAACTTGGAGAAATGTACCTTTGTCTTGCCCCAGGTTCAATATCTTGGGTACCTGATTGATGATCAGGGTGTACATGTGGACCCATCCAAGATATAAGTCATTCAGGATTGGTCAACCCCAACCAATCTAACAAAGCTCTGCAGCTTTTAGGGTCTTGCCAATTTCTACCATAGGTTCATGTTGGGGTACTCTCATATCACTTGGACTTCAAGTCAATTCACCAAGGCCAGAGTGAAAGCCAAGTTCTTTTGGTTGGAAACCCGCAGTGAGAATTCTTCGAATGGAAGAATTGCCTCTGTTCTACACCAGTGCTCACATTACCAGACCTAAAACAACCATTTGAGATTGAGATAGATGCCTCTGTCTATGCTATTGGTGTAGTTCTTACTCAACATGGGCAACCAGTGGCTTACCATAGTGAGACAATTTCAGACACAGTCTGAAAGTACCCCACTTATGACAAAGAAATGTATTCCATTGTGCATGCTTGTCGTCAATGGAAGCATTAAATTCTGGGGAAGGAAACAGTCATCCACATAGACCACCGACCTCTATAGTTCATACAGATGCAAGGGAAGTTGTAGAATGATTGTTATAAAAAATGGTCCATCTATCTGCAACAGTTCCATTTGAACATTAAGTATAAGAAGGGAAACACCAATAATGTCACCGATTACCTCAACCGACCACTAGTCGTGGTGCTAATCACTGTGCTCAACTCATCTGGGAATGAGACATCAAGGTGGCCACATTTTTACAAGAGCGATCTAGAATTCGACATCATATACTAAACACTCCTAGAAGGGAAGAAAGTTCCAAATTCTCACCTTCAGGATGCACTGTTATGCCACTTGGGACACATATGTGTTCCTTCAAGTGAGTGTGCCGATATGATTTAGGAGGCGTACTACAGTCGACTCGTTGGACATTTCAGAGTAGAGAAAATCATCGTGGTATTGCAGAAGTATTTTTATTGGCCGAATCTTCATCAAGATGTTGGGAAGTACATTAGATCCTACACCGCCTATGCCATTGCCAAAGCAACCATCAAGAAGCAAGGTGCGTATACTCCTCTACCTACTCCTAGTCGGACTTGGGAATATATTTCCATGGATTATATGTCAGGCCTTCCTTCTACTAAGCACAAAAATGATTGTGTTTTCATGGTCGTCAATAGATTCTCTAAGATGGCCATCATGGTGGCCTACAAGAAGAGTATCACAGCATAGGCCACTACTTATCTCTTCTTTCAGCGAGCATGGTTACACTTTGGGATCCCACAGAACATTATCTCATATTGGGACAACAGATTCCTGAGTGCATTTTGGTTAAGTCTCGGGTCGATGTTGGATACAAAACTCACTATGTCCATGAATTTCCATCCCCAAGATGATGGCCAAACAGAGGTTGTCAATAGGATGATCGTACACATTCTGCACATGTAAAAATCGAAGCATCCATGCACATGGGATGAAAGTCTCCCCTATGTCCAACACAGCTACAACATAGCTCTCCACAACTCAACAAGCCATAACCCCTTTCAGGTAGGGCTAGGATTTCAACCATTATGCCCCATTGATGTGGCCATAGCATTTGCAGCCACTCAGGTAGATTTAACTCACGTGCAGTCCGAAGTTGAAAGGGATAACAACTTCATTGAGTGCATTCAACACATCCACCAATAGGTCCATGATATATTGGACAGATCCAATACTAAGTACAAGCAGCGCCATGATAAGCAACGAGTGTCGCACAAATTCCAAGTGGATGACAAATTTTGGCTACATTTGTAGAAGGAGTGCCTTGATTAACCCCACCACAAGCTTCACCCACCCCGATATGGGCCATACACCATCACCAAGGCCATTGGGGGCAATGCCTTTGAGCTCAGTATCCCATCGTTCCTTAATCTGCACCAAGTGTTCAATGTAGAACACCTTCAACAATACTCTCCACCATTTTTGGACAAATCTGACATTGCAGAACAACTCACATCAACAGAACTCAACTCGTACTGCATGGAACAGGCCACAGCTAATTAGATCATGGACACACAAATAAAGAACACTCAACAATAGAGGATATAGTTATATCGAGTTGTCAAAGTAGGCCAACTCCTTCACCAAGGCAAATGGCTCGCCAGGGACCAAGTTTAGCATAAGTTTCCTCATCTCATGGAGGAACTCAATGCAATGGGGACCATTTCTTCCTAAGGGGAGAGGACTAATCCAGGTGGATATTGGTGGCCACCCACCTATTCCCCTTGGACCCTCACCATTGTTTCTTTTAGTTTTTGAGTTTCCTTAATTGTAGCGCAGTTTACTATTTTTGGCAATTTTTTGGGTACTAAACTTTCAAAGCCATTTTGAGGCCCTAAATGACGTTTTTTTGGCAAACTTCCTCCAGTGATTACATGGGTAATCACAATGGCAGTTTTATTCCTCGGAGATCTCTTTCTAACGAGGTATCATACGCTTCAAATGGAGATAATATGACCAAGTTACGACCCCGGGAAGTTGGTTGCCCAACTAACCCCAACGAGGCCCATAAACACCTGGTGTTACATCTCCTTGGGTTAGGGTTTTGGTTGTTTAGGGTTTTCTCTTATTGATTAATAATAAAAAGGCCCTTAAGTCTCATTGTAACTTAGTTCAGAGGCATGTATCCACCACATCTCTTCTCAAAGATAAGTTACTGTTGCCCAAGATATTTTAATTCCATTCTGTTTGTAACCATAGTTCAATATTTTTCTATTAATGAAATCAAGTGTTTTTCTACTACATCTCTATGTTTATGAGTATATCTGTATTTTTTTGCATTCATGTTTAAGTTCGGATCACCTCTAAACCATAAACCATCTGAAATGGATTAAATCCAGTGGTCGTCTTAGAAGAATTCCTATAAGCCCAAAGAGTTGAGAATAGCATTAGATGCCAGTCCATTTTGTGCTTCCCAGTGGTGTAAGGGCGTTGGTGGGGCACGCTGCTTGTGGTTAAAAATATGACATTCATGGCATTTCTAAACAACCATAATATAATCATTCAAAATGGAAGGCCAGAAATAACTACACATAGGATTTTCTAAGCATTGGCGTAGCCGAACATATGACCACCACATGCCCCAGAGTGGCAGTCATTTAAGACCCATTCTGTGAAGAACAGATTTCACACCGACTCGGTACAATGTATCACCAAGAATCCAATAGGGTTGGGACTGATGCTGGATGCAGCGTCAGTTGGATCGAGGCAACTCAGATCAGAAGGATTGGGTTTGAATATAAACGATGATATCTCCATATCAGGGGTCAAGAGTGTTGATGAGAAGAGTTTTATTGGTAATCTACTCAGTAAAATTAGTAGAAGTGCTTACAGACAGAAAGGCACATATCAACTTAACAAAAATAGGTGATTTATTTGATTTGGCAATAGTAAGCTCCAAATCAAACTCCTGTAGGATAACAATCCATGTGTAGTATTTTCCCCCCAGTAATTGACGAGACAATATATAGGTCATGGGGTTGCAATCGGAAATCACCATGGTTTTCCATAAAAAGATATAATGATGAAATTTTTGGAGAGCATGGACTGCTGCCAAGGTATTGGGAACGGGATCCCCCAAGGACAATTCTGGGGATAAAAGCTCATGTTTTGGGTCGAATTTTGTAATAAAGTTGTAAAGACTCCGCATTTTGTGGTCACGGAGTGTAGAGGTGTCATGAGTCATAAAAGGTTGTTCACCCTTATTTTGTAAAGTAAAATCGTCTGTAAAAGATCTACCATGGTCTGTGAACCATGGGATTATATAAAAAGAGCTAAGTAAGTAAGCTCTAAGTAGTGTGGAAAATTCATAGAAGTAAGAAGTCTTTAGCGATAAGGAGAGAATTCTAAGTTTCGGGTTGTAGCGTGGGTAGAGGCTCTACAGTTGAGTGCGTAGAGGCCTAGGGTGGAAGTTCGCAGCTGAGTGCATGGACCCCTGGAATTGTGTGCGTAGGGTGAGAAGAGTTTGTAATCATCTAGAGATATCAATAAAGAGAAGTATTCTACAAATTTTGTGTGTTTGTTTCCTGTTAATACATCTTGCCATATTGTGTATGGATTTCATTTACAATGCTTATGTGATGTGTTAATATATGTAATTATGTTGTTTAATCAAATGCAAGTAAGAATATCTGTTTACGCTGTGCTAAGTATGATTGTTTAATAAGATAATTAAACACTTAATCATAACTTGGAAACCTATACTATACACTACTTTAGCAGTGCGAAAGTACCTGAACCACAGGTTAGTGTTACGGGAAGGCCAATCATACCCCTTCATGAAGGTACTAAAGAGTGGAACAAAGGGCTAGGTAGACAGAGCCCTAGAACTTAACGAACTGCGCGAAAACAAGAATAGGAGGAATAAACAGACATCACAACCATGTCAAGGTCCAGAAACTAGGTTCCAACATCCTCCCATACTGCTTTGGGTGAGACTTCGATCCATGATCTGTGGACTAATGCTGAAAGGGCCAGTAGTGTAGAAGTTTGTTTGGCTAACTAATGCTGAACTTGGGTTGGGCCACACCAAGCCAACAGATGGTTTCGTTGCCAGGACCAAAATCTGCACAAGAGATATGTGATGTTTTATCACTGGAATCCAACTAAGAAAGAGACCGTAGACTGGTTGGATAGGAAGATCCATGAATTTGAGGCACAGGAGAACAGAAATATGTGACTGAAAAAGGAACATTAGCTGGATAGGAGCCTATATACAGAGATCCATGAGATCTTTTTATGTTCCTTTCTAGTTGATCTATACAAGTGGATTGCAAAGCTAGCAGATAGCCAAGGAAGGTGGAGACTTGACAGTCCTATTGTCTGGACCCCAGAGTCAGTACAAATATTGGAAGCATCTGAGGATAAGATTTCCCATGTTGTCGATCATTGGCTCAATCGCATCATAGGAGGATTTGTGACTGAATTCATGATCGATACCTCAGTGAAATACAACGAGGCAGAGAAACGCTTTTTCAAAGTTCTGAAAGGTAAGTACTTGAAGTCTTTGAATACCTGAATTAAGATGTTATTATGTGAAAAATGGGTTATGCAACTACCTTGATGTTCAAAGCTACACAAAGCGGAAAGACTTACAGGAACAAAGGAAGAAAGGGCCTTGAATATAGTCCATTAATTTCACCTCCATGAAGTGACGAAGAGGGAGTAGCGTAGGCTTCTCTCCGTGAAGTGTTATTCAGTTGATAAGACAAGGATTCCCATGACTACCACCTCCACCCACACCACCTCCAACTTCACCACCATCACCTGTGACTTCACCTGTACCACCTCCATCTCCACCGCAGTTTAGCATGGAAAATTTAGTGAAGATACCTTTGTTTAAAGGCTTGGTAATGAGGACCCGGACCAGTTCTGGTTCATCGTGAAAGTTGTATGGGAAGTTCAAGGCATTACAGATGATCACATGAAGAAGGCAACATTGGTTAGTTCTTTTCAGGATCGCACGCTAACTTGGTACATCAAGTACTCTAACGATAACCCAAATGCTGGGGTGGCGGACATCCAGACTGCATTGAATAAATAATTTAGTAGGCCTAAATCCATGGCACTATCGATTGTAGGGTTCAAGGAAAATCTGTGAAGCTAATATGAAATTCATAGATGGACAACACCATGAATGGTTTGTGGCTTTTCTCCTTGGTGAGTGCCAGTATTGCAGCAAGAATGTTGCAACTCCTGGGCTCCTAACTTTACTTTTATCAACCTTGTAGTTTGTAACAAACTTGAAAGCGTCGGTGTTGTATGCACAAGTACTAGTTCTCACTACATGTTGTCACTTGGTCGGTTAGCTCAAGATCACTAAGAGTTCAAGCCAACTTCTATAGATCTCAGAAGAAGCTCTATGTGTGATGAAAGAAAGAAATATTACTCTATAAAAGTTATTCTAATTGCAGAAAGTAAAAAAGACTGGAATGTAAAGTAAGACCTAGTAAACCCTAATTAACAAGCTAATTCTACTTTTGCCAGAAACACTATGAAAACCATGAAAGTAATGCCATTATGTACTCAAGAAAGAAAAAAACATCTAACCATGCTATTTATGGAAGTAAATGAGCAAAAAACATATTTTTGGATTTTTATGTATTTTTATGTGAATTTGACATGCATCTAATTTATTGTGTGTGAGTGTGGCAGTGAACAGGTGGTGTTAAAGGCTAGTTTTGGAGCTTGAGAGGATGGAATATGGTGTGAGTCGGTCCTAGAAGGTCTTAGGCAGCCTTCTAGAGGCTTTTCCCAAACTCAACCTTCCAAAGAAAGCCTACAGGAAAAGCTACAGGAGGACACAGGGAAACTATAGGAGGAAAACAGGGAAACTACATGAGGTCTACAAGAGAAGGCCGAGAGAAACTTCCGCTCTTTTAAGGGTGTGAGATTGGGTGGAAAAGGTGGATGAAGGTTGTAATGAGGTCTTAGGGTGCCTAAGGTCTACCATAAATCACCAAGAGAGAGAAATATGATTGGGTTTGCTCAAGGATAGAGGAAGAAATTCTATCAAAAAAATGAAGGAAATTAAGGAAGAATTGAGGTGAGGTTTGGGAGACCTGTAGGGCATGGATCAGATGGGGGATGTGATTTCTGATAAGCTGGCCTACTGCTAGAATATATCTACTACAAAGGAACTGACAGTTAACCAAGAAGATCAAGCAAACAATAAAATGAGTGCATTTAGGAAAAAAAGAGTTTTGCATTAAAATGATCTAAACTATGACCTATGAAAGGAAATGCTGAGAAATGCTGCAAGAAAGAAAAGAATGAAAGAGGACTATTACAAATTAGGAAGTCAATATGATAAAGGATATTTGAAGCAAAACAAAACCGGACTATCAACCTACTAAAGAGCTACAAACACTAGAAGTCCTGAGTGAGGAAAAATCTGTGTTTTTGGGGCAGCAAGAGAGTCTTTGCCTCAAATCATGGTATCAAAGGGAGGAAGAAAGGTCAAGGCACTATTGCTATCCTTTTGAATCTTTTCTAATCACTTCTTAACCTACTACTGAAAGCACAAATGAAAGTAAACTACTAAATCATCAAAAGCAACCTATTCTTAACCATGAAAAAATACATCTAACAACAAATTAATCTAAAAACTGAAGTAAAGCATACAAATAAAAGTAAAGAGAAGCTTGGATGCTTGGATTGGGCCCTAACCCAATAGCTTCAATCCTTTGAGGTAACTCAATGCTAGCTCAAAAAGGATTCCATCTTCATTATCAAAAAATAGCAAGTTTACTGAAACTGTCACAAAATAATAAGCTTGAAATTTGAGCAAAGTTAACATAAGAAAAAAATTGACCCTAGTGATGCCCTAGGCCTCTCTAGTTATAAATGTGAAGCTACCAACAACTTCCTTAAAATTAGGGAGGCTTGGCTCCCAAAACTCGAGATAACTATTAGTCATCCTCCACTTGCTCGGTTGCCCTCTAGTGCATGATTCGGCTACTTGTACTCCAAGGTGAATGGGGGGAATTCAAAGTGTGGAGTAATAAATGAGGGGGATTCCCTCCTATAAGTCCTCTCCGTTGTCTACTCCAAGTTATTGCTACCATTTGACCATTGGATCCTTGACTTTAACCTCGAAATTCATCAATAATCTGCATTAAATACATGTTAGACCACATGGCATCATAACTAACTCAACTCACTCTATAAGCATAAATATAATAAGAAAATGATATAATAAGCTAAGAGAATGGTTGCGTTGACTAGGTTAGGAGGTAAAATGAGCCCATATAATTACCCATTTATGAGGCTCATCATCACCCCCCTATTGAAGGTGTTTCTCATCCTTTGAGCAACTTAGTCAATCTCCTCATCTTTTATGGCCCTGGTGGCCTCCCTAGCATCCCAAGATTTTGATGTGGTCTGTTCATGTGTACCATAAAATCCTGCCTTTCTTTCTATGTCCTTCCACTTCTCCTCCTCTTCTTCTTCTCTTCTGCCTTCCAGCACGCCTAATAGGAGTGGGGGACTCAGTTTGAGGCCAATCCAATTGACCTTTAGCCTTTGCATGGAGCGCTTGTACATTGGCACTTTTTTCAATGCCTCCCTCAACCTCATGGGGGAATGGTATTCCTTTATCTACAATCCATGAGGTAAGGTGTTCCATCTCCTCATGCATGCATGCAAACAGTCATCCCTATGTAGCCTTTACATATATTCAAAGTGTCCAATGGCTTGTGCTTGATTGGTTAGATACTTAGGGGCAATTTGAGGGTCATTGGCAAGAAGGTTGTGTGTGCTAATGAGTGCCATAGGATCTGATGGCTCAAATCTTATCATTATAGGTTCATTCTACTCTTTTATCATCAATCTTTTTATTTATGTTGCCCTCAATTCTTCATGGTTCATCCATGAGGCCATGGCCATTAATTGCAGATCCCTTAGCTTGGCATTGGTGTCCCACACATTCATGTCTGTGAGGGCCATATTGTGTAGGTAGAACTCTGCCATCTTTGCTTTATCCTCTAAGGTGCTTTGGTCACACAGATCCATGAAGTGTCTATAGTCTTGGAAAGGCATTGTGCCACTTTGTGCCAATGTCTTTATTTGGAATTGAAGCCATTGGTCCTTCAGATATAGGCCATAAGATTTGGTTAGTGTTTTGCATTGTAATGCTTCCATGGATAAGTTTGCCATGTATGCCAATTGAGTCTCTTTCTCTTGCAGCTACCTCCTTAGGATTTCATTCTCATTTTCAAGGTGGCTTGTTGTGATGGCTTCTCTATCTCTAAGAGAACTCAATTCTCTACTCATTTCCCTAAATTTATTTTCCATATGGCCAACATCCTCAACTCCTTTGGATTTTGCGATCTACATCCACCTATGTGTTCTCACTCTTTGTTTCTCCAATTCGAAAAAGGGTGGAATTGTAAATTTCTGTGGGATTATCCTGCCTCCCTCAAGTAGATTATAATAAGAGGCAAGACTAGGCTGAGGGTCAGGTTCTTGTAGCTCTTTTCCTTCCTCCTTCACCTCTGGCTGTTCTTCTATCCTTTCCTCAAGCTTTTGGGTCTCCTGTATTTTAGACAGTGGCTCCTATAGGATTGTCTCGGCCTCTTATAGGTCTAGTTTTGGGTCTTGTAGTACTACTTTCCCCTTCCATGTAGAATCTCTTGGAGTCCCCCTTTCATATGTGATAGGTGTCTTGGAAGGAGACTCTTTCACCCTGGCAAATGGTGAATCTTCAATGGTAATGGGAACTTTTGAAGAGGACTGAGGTTTTCCTATTTTAATTCTTGTGCTCTTCCTTGCCCTAAAATACATGGAGGTATGTCCTTTTCTCTTCTGCTTTGGCTTGACTGGTGTACTGAGGGCAATGGGGGTAGCTACTGCCTCTCTTTCCAAAGTCTCAAGGGACTCTTACCCTTGCTCTGCCTTCTCTTCCTCCTCTTCTCCTTCCTCTGTCTCTTTTTCTATCTCTTCAACTTTTCCCTCCTCTATTTCTTTTCCTTCCTCCCTCCTTTCTTGCTCTGCTATATCACCACTGGGTTCTCCTTCTCCTCCTTGTTGTTCTTCTACCTCACTGCCAGTAGGACTAACATCATAAGTTAATGCTTTTATGTCATCTTCAGCTGTCATAATTCAAAAAACTTCCCATGCTATAGGGGGTGTAAAGGTATGGAGGGCTTCCTCTACTAGGAGTTTGATTAATCCATGGTGAGCTAACTACCCTGAATTTCCTGCTTGTACCTTGGTGCTGGATTCAATGAGGGATTGAAGGAGAAAATAAGGGATAATGAGCTTCTAAGGTGTTGGGGTATCCATGCCATACCTCAAGTCATGGAGGATTCTGAATGATAACCATAGACAATGTTGTGCCTCCCCTCACAAGAAATGTGTTTGATTATTTGGTAGCTAACCTCATCCCAGGGATATGGTATACTAGCCCTTATAATTCCATTTTTATCTTCCACAAGGGTTTCACTATTTTGGAAGAATTTCTTCTTGGCAGCCTAGCCCATCGGTTTTTCATCTTTACTCCAAGGCAGCCCAAGAGGAAGGATAGGGACCCTACTGATGAATTCTGGGGTTATTTCAATGGAGAGGCCTCTAATGGTTACAGTGGAATGTGTTCTTGTGTGAGGGACCAAAGAGAGAGAAAATTCTTGGGCAATCTCCTCATCAAACCCTCAAAATTTCTCAAAGAAGGTCATCCAGTTTTCCCTTATGAATATGTCCACTACTTGAGGGTGTGCATGGAGCCTAGTGGAGTTAGTGGGCTCCCTTATTATAAACCCTCCTATCATACTACCTGTGCTTTTTTTAAAAACCAAATATGGAGGTGGAGACAAAGAGTTTTTAAGAAAATAAAAAAAAAGAGGAGACTGTGTTTTTTTTAAATAAATAGAATTTTTTTTATGTATTTTCTTCTGTCCTAAATATTGATTTCATCCTCAAATTGAGACCACTTCTTTCATATATTGATATTCAACAGGGGGCCTGCATGAAGCCTAACTCTTCAGACTGAATTTCATGCAAAAAAACATGTTTTCTCCCTTCAAAATGGCTCACTGTCCCTCTATAGAAGCCCGTTGTCCCTCCTGTAGATTTCCTGTAGGTGCTCCTATAGATTTCCTGGAGGTGCTCCTATAGAAAATGTCAAGAACAAAGATAGGGAGGAAATCGATGGAGGATGGTGGTTACGAGGCTGTGGGGGCACAGGAAGACTGCTATAGCTGAGTTACGAGGAGTAAATGAAGAAAAGGTCGTGAGAATATGTGGGGAGGAGTGCTCATTACCTTTTATGGATATTTTCGGTTATGAGTGCTAAGTTGGAAATGTGTACATTGGCCATATTCAGACCATTGGTCCTCACCTGCTTGGTCATTGTGGCCCCTCCTCGTAATCATCCCTCATCATTGCACCGGAGTTTACTCTTTCTCCACTACCTGTCCTTGGCATCTTTTCTTGAGTTGATTGTGTGCACATGTGGGTGGCATCTCAGATGAGTGGAGTCAACTAGATGAAGGTGGACAAGTTAACTAGCCACATTTCCCTCATTCAATCTCAACCATCTCACTGCCTTCGTATGACTCCTAATTACATAAATGAAAATAGAGGAGTGATTTAGTTACTTACCTGTGATCCGAGTGTATTTGCTATGAGGTGTTATGGCTCTCTCTGTTGCATGCCTTCATTTCCCTTTATGCATGTTGTCTCTGTTGGCTGATGTGTTGTTGTGTGTTTTTGTAGGTTCTTCATTTGCTGGAGCTGAGCTGCATGTGCCTCTTCAACTTGCAGATGTGCACTCTATTGCTATTGGTGTTGGACTTCTATGGGATCAGCTGCTACAGGAATTCCTATAGGAGCTCCTATAGCTGCTTCTCCCCTTGAAACTTCAACTTTTCCATGTGCTTGAAGCTCGAGAATAATAAAAAAGGTGTCATGCATGATGGAAGGAAAATAGGTAAGCTTCAGGTAAGGTTATTGGTGCCTTTTTCCTTCTTTTTTTTCATATTGGAAAACTGTTTTTTTTTTTGTCTTTCTTGGATAGAGAAAGAAATGATGTGTGGGGGTGTGATGAAGGCTTGGAGATTATAGCAAGGAGGCTTGAAGGTGGTAAGAGGGATGATAAGTTCCTCATGAAGCTCTCTTGGTCCCTCAAACTGCCTTTTGTAGACATTTTTGGCTCTTTGTAATTCCTACAGGAGCCTCTTGTAGAACACACAGTTTTGAAAAAAAAAAGTAAAGTGGGGCGAAAGAGATGCCAAATATGATGGAGGAAGGTGTGGAGAAGGTGATATGGGTGATGGTGTGAATGTCAGGGTTCCCTTTGCACCTTCTTCTACTCCCTGTAGTCCTCTTGCGAACCTACAATGTAATAGAAATTCACTTTTTCACTTTTTTTTTTTTTTAAACAACTAGGGTGCCTTAGAGAGGTTTTCACCTTAATTTCCTACCTTGGGCGCCTCCAAGGGAGGTTTTCACCCAGGGATCTTATTATTTTTCCTCTTTTTTTTTTACATCACTGGGCTGCCTCAGAAGAGGTTTTCAACCCAATGATGGGACTCAAGTACCTCATGGAGGTTTTCACTTGAGTCCTTATTATTTTTTACTTTTTTTTCTTTTCTTCAGTGAGTGGGTAAATTGGAAGCTAAGACATGCTCCACTACCATCACTTTTTATTCAAATATTCAATAAATTCTCACTTGGAGAGGGGTTTCTTGTAGACTTTCAACCAATGTCCATTGACAAGCATGGGGATGGCTTCATCATTAATGGTTCTGATCAGAACTGAACCATTGTCATTACATTTCTGCATAGTGTATGGTCCCAGCCATCTTATCCTCAGCTTGACTTTGAAATCTTTGTATCTTGAATCATAGCGTAGTGCCTAATCTCCCTCTTGGAATTTCTTCTCTTTGATATTTCTGTCACGCCATATATTTCTCTAAAGCTAGACTACCTCGGTATGGAGAAGGGCCTACAATCTGTATTCATCCAATCCATTGAGCTAAAGTAATATCTCCTTCTGTGCATGGCTGAGGTCTAGGTCCAGCTAAGCTACCATCCTTAGGGTATTGAATTCAAACTCTATTGACAACAAAGCTTTCTTCCCATAGAATAGTTCATAGGGTGTGAACTCGATGATGGTCTTCCATGTTGTGTTGTAGGCGTAAGTGGCCTCAACTAATTTGTCTACCCTGTATTTTTTGCTACTACTCACTACATTAGTTAGGATCCCTTCCAATGCTCTATTAGTGACCTCCATCTACCCATTGGCTTATGCATGGTAAGGGGTGGAAGTCTTGTGCTTGATCTTATGATGTGTGAGAAGGTCTTCAATCAGGTTGGAAGTGAACTGACTACCTTGGTCTATGACCAACTCTCTCAGATACCCAAACTTGTAGAATATTTTTTCTCTCAAAAAACTCAGCTACTTTTTCATATGTTTCTGCTTTGATTGCTTTTGTCTTTGCCCACTTTGTTAGGTAGTCGGTGCACACAATGATTTACTGCTTCTACTTGGAAGGGGGGCTGATAGGTCCCACAAAGTCCATGCCCCACTTCTCAAATGGCTCAAAGGTCACTTGAGGTTGCATGGGCATTTCATCCTTTGAAGTTGGTTTCCCCATCCTCTAACACCGATCACACTAGCTCGTCTATCTCCTCACATCCTGATGAAGAGTGGGCCAGTAGTAGCTTGCTTGCAATATCTTGAAGGCAGTTATTTTTGCTGCAAAATGGCCTCCACAAGGCCCGTCATGACAGGTCAGGAGGATGTCAAAGACTTTCGTCTCCCTGACACATCTTCTCAAGATCTGATCTGGGCCAAGTTTAAAGAGATTGCCCCCAATCCAAATGAAAGGGGAAATTTTCCTTGCTATCTTGCTTTTCTCTTTTGAGGATAGGTGTGGTGGGAATCGTGCTGAAACCAAGTAGTTTGCTATATCAACAAACCATGGAGAGAGTACTGATATAGAAAATAGGTGTTCATCTAGCATTTGGTCATCCACCATTCCTTCTTCACCTACAGGCAAATTCACTCTAGAAAAAAAGTCAGCAACAACATTTTCTTTAACAGGTTCATCAATAATTGTCAAATCAAACTGCTGTAGTAAAAGAAACCATATAATAATGCAAGCATTTCATCTGGTTTGTTCATTAAATATCTAATTGCAGCATGATCAGTGTGCACAAAGGTTTGATAGCCTGTGATATAATTTCTGAATTTGTTGAAGCCTTTGTGGCCTAGCATAGCACTTCATAGAGAATCTCCAGCCCAAATTTCAAAAAATTTGAGGCAATTTTGGTCATTTGACAAATTTTTGTGCACAAAACAGGGTTTTTCTCCAAATCAAGAAAGGTTTTCAAAATCAATCAAAAAATGACCTCTCTGCCCCTATTTTGACACACAAGAAGCAGTCTTGGGAGATTGATTTTGAAAATAGGGGCACGATGCATATAGTTTTGGGTGCGGTGCACAGAGACGCAAAGGCCAAAATCACTTCCACTCCGTGACATTTCGATTTGCAATTTTCTCCAAGTGGGCTTGCTCATTTACAACACATTTTTCTCGGCACCTAAGGCAAAGTTTAAAAATTATTTTCACTAAAGGTTGGATTCTATCCAAGTGGCAAAGGAAGGCGAGCAGTCACCCAAACAATTTGTCATTTTTGTAACGCTGCAACTGTCACTAATGGTTGGCTTTCCATTTCCAGTTTGTAACGATTTGAAAAACTCTCCAACTTTGGGTTGTTCCATTTCCAATGGAAAAGTATATTTATTTTATGTAAAACAATTTGCAAAGGGTTGGTTGTAATTTCTGGGAGACTGTGGGAGAGAAACTCAGTTACTCATTGTATATTTTGACAGAGAATTAATGAAAGGTAGCAGCTCTGGTTCATGAGATTCATGTGGTATGAGTGTAGCAAATGTATTCTCTTTCTATTTCATATGTATTTCGTTATGTTTCATAGTTCATTCATATTCATTTTCAGTGAGATTTTCTAAGTAAGATAAGGTAAAATTCATGTTTATTATTCTGCCTATGGGAAAATTTCACGTTTTATGTTCTTCTTCTGTTAAAAATGATTCGTGTATTTATGCCCTTTTCACCCTCCTAAACAATCTTTCCATTTCCCATTATTTCAAATTTAATTGCTAGACTTTCCGCCTGTCTTGCCTCACGAAGTAATCTGTGCCTTTGTGTTAAATTCTATGCTCATGTTGTTTGTTGGTCCCATACATCCCAAAAACTCAGTCATTTATCAAAAATTGCCTCTTGTATCCATATTTATTTACCTAGCCTAAAATAAATATTCACTGTAAGTCATCTCAGACCATATCGTTTATTTATTCACTGAGCGTGACATGGAGAGAGCCCTCTCTCGTTCTCATAGGGCTAGCTACCAGACTAAGCGTGGTTTGTGGTTACCCTGAATTTTGCCTTCCTTTAGCCTAAGGAAGATTTAGGTGCTAACATAGTGGCGATTCCACTGAGGACGAAATTACACACCTTACTTCTTGATAGTTCTAAGCTTCCAGATGATAATTTTAGGATTCGATAGGCTGAGTGAGTTGGTCTTGTCCTTTTGATTTTTCTTAATAACACACTGGCTTCTAGAAGATATACCAGAGCTAATCTAGATCCAGATCCTCTGCACATCTACGAAAATCCCAATTTGATTCCAAGACTTCATCACCAAGAAAGCTCTATATCTCCCATGTTCAAATCCCATTCATGTCCTCATACTTTTGAGTATCTTGAAGAGCTAGATTTTGATGAACAGTTTGAAATATCATTGTTCGAGACCAAATCCGAAAGGGTGGTTGACTCTACTTTCCCCAATCCACAGTTTCTTGTAGACTTGGAAACTGAAAGGGCTAACCGGCCAATTGATAATTACATTGTGGCCCAACTTCAAAATCCAATTGTTAATCCCCTACAAACTGCACACACTCCTCCAACACCTCCAAGACCAAACCCACCAAGAGTGATGGCTGCTCGTTTTGCACCTCTTGTCCTGCCCCAAGTTTTAGATGATATGCCCACAGATTATCAAAGCAAAATCCCATTGTTTGATGGCGCTCCTAACAACATTACCGCTCAGCAACATGTGGACAGAATGGCAGATTTTTGTGACCTTCACGAGATCAATGCAGAGAATGTGGCAATGAGACTCTTTGTACAGACATTTGCAGGTGAAGTGAGGAAATGGTTTAGAGGTTTGCAGGCTGCACGTATCACTACCTTGGCCGACCTGCAAAGACAATTTTGAGGCCGGTGGGAAGTGAAAAAGAATCCTCTCCAAATTCTGGCTAAATATGAGCAAATCAAATGAAACGCTGGTGAGTCGGTCCAAGACTACTACATTAGATTCAATTCTGTTTATAATGAAATTCTCGATCATCTAAGGCCACTTGTGGGGCTAGCCATGGTGAAGTTTCCGACTGGTTTTGATGCTGACATGGCTTATCAATTAAGAGAGAGAGAACCAGCCACAATGGAAGACATGCAGAATATTGTGGTCAGCGTTGAAGCAAATCTGCTGACCAAGAGGGCTAGAGCAAAGACAGAAAAGAAGGTCACCGTAAAAGAAGAATCTTCCTTGGTAGATAAATTACTCTAGAAGGTGGAGTAGATGCTTGAAAGGGTGAAACTTGAAAAACCTGAGCCACAAATTAGAAATCCTAACTTTCGTGGCCAACAACAGCCACAATATAGAATAAGGTAGAGAGATCAACAAGCCCAAGAGCAGCCAGTACAGCCACCTTTGAGCAAAATTTTGTGCATGGACCGGAGTTAGATGAGGATGGGAATATAATAGGTGAGGAAAACCACTTATTTACTCCTGATGATTTGCCTATTTATATTACCGAGGATGAGGAATATGCAGAAAGTCTGGTTGTACACAAAGATGCAGATTTCATTCTAGCCAATGACACCGTTTTGGAGGAAGAATCAGATGAGTACCAAAGAGGCTATATGAATGCTCTGTCCACCCAACAGTAGCGATATTCACTTAGAAACATATTCGTTCCGGTTAAACCAATGCAGAAGAGGAAGGACATTGAGGCATCAAAGAATGATTCATCAGTTACACAAAGGAAAGGAAAGGAGACGATTGATCCGGATAGCAGCAAATCACCATCAACAGAAAAATCAAATCAGCCAATTGCATCGAAAGAAAAGGAAAGGAACAAAATCCCAGTCAAAGAAGTAGAAAATATTTCCGCTTTTAATTTAGAGAATGAAATTTCTAAATTGAAGGTATCCATTCCCTTGACTGAAATAGTGAGGAATAGCAGTTATAGAGGGCAAGTGTCTAAAATTTTGAATTATGAACCAATGTCTGACATGGTGAATGTCGAAGATGATCAGCCCGAAATGATTTTCAGGCCAGCATCGAATGGTAAGTCTCCTGATAATGATGTACCACCTTTTTATATCAATTTAAGATTGCATTATTTTGTGTTACATGACACCATGTTCAATTCCAGAGCCTCTCACAATCTCATGCCCAAGGCTATCATGGATAACCTGGGTTTGGACATCACCCGACAATACCATGATCTCTATTCATTTGATTCTAGCACAGTAAGATGTATCGGGCTCATCAAAGACTTGGTTGTGAGTCTGGATCAAATCCCAGTGAAGAATGATTTGATGGATATTGTTGTAGCAGATATTCCTCCCAGGTTTGGCATGCTTGTTTCCAAGTCTTGGTTAGAAAAATTGAAAGGGACACTACAACTAGATTTCTCCTATGCAATGATTTCGGTGTTTGGCCAAATGACGAAACTGTATCGGGAACAAAAAATGAAATACATGATTACAAGCAAGGAGAAACCAATAAATCATCCGATTAATTATGTACATATAGATTTGGA
Organism: Pinus taeda; assembly: GCA_000404065.3. NCBI lineage: Eukaryota > Viridiplantae > Streptophyta > Pinopsida > Pinales > Pinaceae > Pinus > Pinus taeda. The sequence continues at coordinate 37,876 of APFE031107698.1, forward strand.
GTCTTTCATTTTTGTATTATGATAGTTTCAATGATATCGATAGTCAGTTAGTAGAAGCAGATGATATTCCAGAAATAACAAAGAATTTCAGAGGAGTTTTAAAGAAAGAAGGACAAGAACAGCAGAACATCGTTAAGCGATCAGCTGAAAGTAATGGACAGCAAGCAGAATAAACACAACAAACAAATTTTCAACACTTGCAAGAGGAGGAAGAAGGTTTGTGGACCATGGATTTCGATGGAGTAGTGGGAAATGATGGCGTTGGAATTGGGATTTGGGTACACAGTCCTTTCTTCGCCCCGAACAAAGTGCCTAGTAACGTGCGGGTATGCTCTCACAAGTTAGCTTTTGATTGTTCAAATAATGAAGCTTAGTATGAAGCTCTGATTGTTGGCCTAAAAATTCTAAGAAAGCTGAACGCGAAGAGGATTAAAGTATATGGCGACTCCGAATTGGTGATTAAGCAGGTCAGAGGCGAATATCAAGCAAAGAATCCTCAGATGCGGGCTTACTATAATGTAGTCCTAGACATCCTAAAATTATTTTCAGAATATACCTTGACATGTGTGCCTCGTATACAAAATAGCATTGTTGATTCTCTTGCTAAGGCAGCAAGTAGTTTGAAGATCCTAATGAACTCCAGTAATAAATTCGAAATCCATGTCAAGCATCGTCTGACTGTCCCGGACAATCAGAGGTATTGGCAAGTTTTCCAAGATGATAAGGAGATTGATGATTTTTTGCAAAACAAAGGTAAGTTCAAAGAAACCTCAATTGATGTAGAAAATGATGATGGTAAACATCGTGGTAAAGATGATGTGCAGATCAATCAAATGGACGTATTGCAGCTAAAGAATAACATTATTCCTAAAGGCTTGATACCTTTAGAAGAACTCTTTGATCAAGATGATGTAGCCCGCAAACCAACATTGTAGCCAACAGAGAAGGGTGTGGAAGAGGCCAATGTCGGAACAACTGCTAATCCTAAAATGGTAAAACTTTCTAAAACATTGCCACAAAGGATAAAAGACAAATATATCAGTTTGTTGTCTTCATTTTCTGATGTGTTTACTTGGGACTATTCTGACTTAAAGACATATGATACCAATATAATTCAGCACACTATACCCATTAAGCCCAATCAGAAACCTTTCAGACAGAAGTTGAGAAGGCTAAATCCAAAGCTGCTGCCATCAATTGAAAAGGAGATAAATAGGTTGTACAAATCAGGAATCATTGTTCCCATCATATGTTCGGATTGAATCTCTAATTTGGTGCCCGTACGAAAGAAGATAGGTGAGATTCGCTTGTGCATTGATTTTAGAAATCTCAATAAAGTTTTGTTGAAAGACAAACTATCCACTGCCCAAAATGGACCATATACTTCAACGAGTAGTGGGAGCATCTCGTATGTCACTACTTGATGGTTATTCTGGATATAACCAAGTTTTTGTCCATGAAGATGACCGAGACAAGACAGCATTCACCACTCCTTGGGGAACTTTTCATTACGCTAAAATGCCTTTCGGTTTGAAGAACGTGGGTGGCACATTTTAGCGTGCAATGGACTTGGCTTTCGAAAATGAGAAGGATATCTTTTTGGTTGTGTACCTGGATGATCTGACAGTGTTTTCCAAATCTGATGAAGAACATATGTACCATCTAAAAACTGTCTTTCAAAAGTGCAGAAAATATGGCCTGTCACTGAATCTGAAAAAGAGCTTGTTCGCCATGGAGGAAGGCAAACTACTCGGGCACATTATCTCAAAAGATGGCATTCGTATTGACCCAGCACGTGTACAAGCAATTCAGCAAATCGATCTGCCCTAGAATAAGAAAGAGATTCAATCTTTCAACAGTAAAATGAATTTTCTAAGCCGCTTTGTACCTAATCTTGTTGAACACCGAAGAGAGATTACAAACATGCTTAAGAAGGACAACCAAGTGAAATGGACGGAGGAGGCTGTAAAATCTTTCAATTTAGTAAAATTGGCTCTTTCTTCAACTCCAGTTATAGTCATCCCGGACTACACTCAGGATTTCATATTGTTTTCATTCGCTTCGGAGCATACTATGGCAGCTGTGTTATTGCATAAAAGAGATGATCATGAAAGACCAATTTCTTTTTCCATTAGAGCTATAAGAGATGCAACCTTAAAATACAACATCATTGAGAAGCAAGCCCTTGCACTTGTGAAATCATTGAAAGATTTTCAGGTATATATTCTGCATTCTCGTATTTTGGCTTATGTTCCTAATGCTGCTGTTAAAGATGTTTTAGTGTAGACAGATCCAGAAGGAAGACGAGGCAAGTGGATTGCATCTTTGTTGGAATATGATGTGGAAATAAATCCCACAAAGCTTGTTAAAGGATAGGGATTGGCAAAGTTAATGGCCGAATCAAACTTGCACGCCTTAGACATAAATCTGATCGCTGCTATGTCCGATGAGAATGAGGAAGGTTCGTCAATTCAGGTATCTGAAATGTTTGCTCTTTCTTTGTGGTATTCAGATATCCTATATGTGCTTAAAAATTTGTCACCACTGCCCGGCATGACTAGAAACGAAGCTAGAACTCTCAAATTGAAGGCCGCCAAGTTTTGCATTCTAAATTCTACACTTTATTGGAAAGATCCTGGTGGCATGCTGTTAAATTGTTTGGTGGAAAAAGAAGCAAAGAAGGTCATGGAGGATTTCCATGAGGGAGACTATGGTGGTCATCTTTTGTGGAAATCAACGGCAAATAAAATCTTGAGAGTGGGATACTATTGGCCGACATTGTTTGCTGACGTATATAAGGTGGTCAACAACTGTCATAAGTGTCAGATTTTCGAAGGAAGGCAGAAATTACAGTCTTTTCCACTTAATCCCATTGAGGTGAGTGCTCCTTTTCAGCAATGGGGGTTGGATTTCATTGGTGAAATTCATCCCGCTTCTTCCAGTCAGCATAGATGGATCCTCACAGCGACAGATTATTTCATGAAATGGATTGAAGCAATTCCCACCAGACAAGCTACAGATGCGGTAATTATTTCATTCCTTGAAAATAACATCTTGTCTCGCTTTGGTTGCCCGAATAAGTTAATCACTGATAACGCAACAGCTTTCAAATCAAAAAGGATAGTAGAGTTTTGTCATAAATACCACATCATTTTGGGTCACTCAACTGCTTATCATCCGCAAGGCAATGGATTGGCAGAGTCTTCCAATAAATCATTGGTCAACATCATCAGAAGCTGTTGGAAATAAACAAGAAAAGTTGGCATAAGAGGTTGGTCAATGCACTTTGGGCAGATCGGGTCAGTCAGAAGAAATCCATTGGTACATCCCCTTTTGAGCTTGTTTATGGAGTTGATATAGTGTTTCCTACCTCTCTCGTAGCCCCGGTAGTCAAACTTCTTTAGGAGGCCGGCAGTGAAGACGATCCTATGCAGAGAAGGTTGAATCAAATGGTCCACTTGCAGCAGACCAGAGAAGAAGTTTTCCAAAACATGTCCAAATTGCAGGAGAAGATTAAGAACATTTATGACAGAAAAGCAAAGGCGAACAAATTTTAGTTGGATGATGTGGTGCTAAAGTGGGATGCAAGGAATGAGGAGAAGGGTAAGCACGGTAAGTTTGAGAATTTCTGGAAAGGTCCTTTCAAGGTTGTAGCATATCGATGTCTGAATGCCTTTCTTCTGAAGGAAATGAATGGGGAAGATTGTCCAGGAGGGTTGATCAATGGTCGGCTGCTCAAGCGCTACCATTTCTGAGTTATTGAAGCTACTTCCACTATCACTGTAAATACCATTTTATTTCAGTTTGGGTAGAGTTTGTCAAGTTAGTCTTCAAGTCATTTCAAGATAAAATTTGAGTCAGTTTTTCGGTCATTTTAGTTTCATAAATGAGTCAAAGTCTTGTGTTGTTTGTCGAAATAATGACTCCATAGCCCAATGGATGAAGGCACTGTCTAGCTCTTCCAGAGATCTGTTATTCTTGGCACCTCCAAGGAGCTACCATCCCCCATTGGAGCCAATGTTAGAGTTGGTCTTGTCAGTCCTCCGTCAGAGATCAAAACTCTTTCTGCATTTCATTTCTAGGTGTCTCGCTCCATTCACTCAGTTGCATTTTTCTAGGGGCATGCCATAATCTGATGGGAGGGTCTTGTCAGTCATTATCTCTTACCCCTCATGTCTAGCACCTACTGGCTTAGGTCTTTTCATCAATGTTTATTAAAGTCCATGACAGTCAATGTTTGATCTTTTAATGGACAAGAGTCATTTTCAATCATTAGGTCTAGGGATTAGTCAATTTGGTCTTCAACCATGTCCAATAAATCCATGCAGGCTAGAGGGAGGCCCTTACAAATTTGTGATTTAAATATTTTCATCATCATGTTGACAGATTACGACTGTTCTTGAAAACTCTATTTTGAAGAAAAGTCAAACAGTGTGTCATTTGTGATAATTTTCAAAAAAAATTCCGGATGATCTCTTCAGGTGCAGTCATGGTTTCCTTGTCAAATGCCATGCCATGCAACCCCTGCAAAAAGTGCCAAAAATTTCATCATTTTAGCTAAAAATTCAAAGGGAAAAGTGAAATACAGAGTTGAATTAAATCAGGAAAAAGTGCCAAAACAAAAACATTACCAAAATGGGTTTTGAAGAAACAAAAATCAAAACCATGACTCCAAATGTCTTTGTATAGAATTTCCACAAGGAGCAATGTCATTTTGCACACCAAGGATAGAGAGAAAGCATTTCAAAGTGATTGTGAGAGCAACCACACGTTTTGAGTGAGATTGGAGGTGTTTTCACAGGCGCGGCGCACAGGCAGAGGGGCGTGGTGCACAGAGGGACTGCGGCGCACTGGGCGCTACCACACAGTGTTAAAATAACACAGGTGCGGTGCATACAAACAGTGCGGTGCACTGGGCATGCTGCGCGGCGCACACCCACAAAGGCCTGGTTTGGCTCCAGATTGCAACAAATCACCTTGAAACCCTTGAAATTTCCAGGTAGGGTCGACATCTCGGTTGCTCATCAGATTTTGTGAATATGATGATGGTCTATAGCCGTTTATAGTTGCAATAAAAACTCCTAAACCCTACCACTTGAAATCATCAAAACCATTATTGTTAGGGTTGCAAATTCGTTGTGTTGATGCCAAGGTTCCTCCTCCCTTTCATTTTTTTCTCTTCTTTCCATTGTTCCCTTTCCCCCTATCCCATTTTTCCCTATTGTACCCTACCCTAAAGCGTTAGTAAACTCCTATTCCCTATCCCCTCCACTCATTTGTTGATGTAAAACCCCAAAATCCTACCTTATAAAATCCCCAAACCCTCCTACATGTCCCTAAACAAAATTTCTCCCCATAACCCTTAGTCCCTTCATATTATTCCCCTTCCTAACAGTCCCTTTTTCATTGTTCCCCTTGGTGGCAGAATTCATAACAACACATTGTTTCATACATCATCAAAGGGTAGTCCAAGCACAGTCCATATACAGCAGTCATGGCATCTGAGCATTCATCGGAGTATGAAATGGAAACCCAAAGTGATTCAGCCTCGGAAGAACAGGCTCCTCGGAGACATCATAAAAGTGGCAGACATGTTAGGGATGAACCAACCACCCTTATAGAATTGCAGGCCTGCCCTCTTGCTATGTCATGTTTCCAGCATCTGTCATGTTTTGAGTTTTGTCAAAAGGTGGCTAGTGTTTGAGTTCATCATGAGTTGGCCCATATTTTTGTGCTTCACTTACATGGAGATCACTCTATCTTAGCCAGTGTCACCTTCACACTGACACCTGAAACTGTCTCATTAGCAACCGGCATACCGAACGTTGGAGAACCATGGCACAAGAAATAGAAGTTTGATCAGCAGCATTATGAGCCATACATTAAGGCCAGTTTCTTGAGGTAGCTCAAAAGAGTATTCCATTCCGATATCTGAAAGATGAATATGCTCCACTAATGAAGTTGATCATGAAGTATTTCAGTTGTGAGGGGAGGTTCTCTCGTTTATATGCTTCTCACATCAGGTTGCTCATGCATTTTACCAGGGTACAGATGATGAACATCCCATATTTCATTTGCAGGAACATAGAGAGGATGAACACCTTCATGCAGCACAAAACCCCTCAGTAGCAACTTAACAG
>APFE031107698.1:51155-63929 GCA_000404065.3 Pinus taeda
TCTGCCGATCATGGATCGGTGAGACGAAAAACCTTCCGGAATGAAGATTATCACTAGAAAATTAGGTCCACCTAGGCAATTTACATACATGACTCAGCTCTGCTAAGATTATTTACATCAAAATGCAGATTGGGTTTACAACTTTAATAAGATCAGGAGAATGACGATGACTGTTGAATGGCACGAACATCTCGATCAAGCGCTGTCCCTTTTTGCGAAAAAATGGGTGTATTGCTATAGGTAGTTGACACGCAGCGGTCAACAGGACCCCTGCTAGATTGTAAGGTAACAAGTGCCATTAGATTCGGGGAGAGAGCAAGATATCCCGAAGACAACGTTCAAGAGCCACTATGGGCATTTTGAGTTCCTACTTATGCCCTTTGTGCTAACCAATTATCCAACTACCTTCCAGTCTTGCATGAACTTCTGCAAGCGACTACGCAGATATATGTTGGTGTTCTTTGAAGACATATTGATTTATCGCTGAACTTGGGAGGAGCGTCTGTAGCACTTGGGGGATGTGTTGCACATTTTGGAGGAGCAACAATTATATGCCATGATTCCCAAGTACGAGTTTGGCCTGATAGAGATGTTATACTTGGGCCACGTGATTGGGGAGGATGGAGTGCAAGCATATTAGGAGAAGATCTAGGCAATTTTGGATTGGCCTATTCCTAGGAATGTGACGAAACTGTGAGAATTCCTGCGTATATGCACTTATTACAGATAGTTTATGAAGGGGTTTTTACAGTTGGCAGCACCCCTCACAGATCTCACAAAGAAGGGGGCGTTTGATTGGACGAATGCATCATAGGAGGCTTTTGAGCGCCTCAAGATATTGATGAGCTCTTTCCCAGTCTTGCCACTACCAGATTTTTCACAACCCTTCATACTGGAGTGTGATGCATCAGGCGAGGGCATTGGGACGATATTAATGCAGGGAGGACACCCTATAGCGTATGAGAGCAGGAAACTTCATGATTATGAGATGTTTGTACTCCGTATATGACAAGGAGATGTTGGCCATCATGCACACATTGGCCAAGTTCAGGAAATATCTAGTGGGGAACTGGTTCAGGGTGAAAATTGATAACAACAGTCTACGGTTCTTCTTGGAGCAGAAGGAGCTTAATGACAGGCAGCAGAAGTGGGTCAACAAGATCCAGGCCTATGATTTTGAGATTGAGTACATCAAGGGGAAGCACAACGTGGTGGTTGATGCATTTTCCAGGAGACCCTCGACACTCTCTCTCATTCATATCATGCAATATTGGAGGGCGTAGCTTCTGGTAGAGTACTCCAAGAACCAACGGGCATTTGAGATCTTGGATGGGACGTTTGGGGATGACTGATATAGCGTCAGGAATGAGGTGATATAATACAAGAACTGGATTTATCTGGTTCCAGGGTCTCAGCTTCAAGAGAAGATCCTGAGAGCAACACATGATCCACCTCTTGCGGAGCATTTTGGTTTATTGAAGACCGACAGGGCTGTCAGGGAGCGATTGACATGGAGGGGTCTCAAGTGTGATATCTTAAGATACGTGTAGGAGTGCAACACTTGTCAGAGGAATAACATAGAGCACACACAACCAACAAGACTACTTCAGCCTCTACCTATTCCAAAGCAAAAATGGGAGAGCATCTCCATGGATTTCATCATAAGACTCCTACTCGTACAGGGGCAAGACTACATCTATGTGGTGCTAGAAAGGTTGACTAAGTTCGCCCACTTCTTCATTATTCCTGCAAGATACTCAGCCTCATAGGTAGTCGAGCTCTTCTTCAGGGAGGGGTGTTCAAGTTGCAAGGTCTTCCAAAAGACCATTATCAGTGATAGGGATAGCAGATTCATGGGAGTATTTTGGTAGGAGCTCTTAAGATTGGTGGGCACGGAGCTCACACCTAATACTAGCTACCACCCTCAAACCCACAAACAGACAAAGGCCGTGAATAAGTGGTTGGAGGGCTACTTGAGGACATATGTGACAAGGCAACAACGAGCATGGGTGAAGTGGCTACACCTTGGGGAGTATTGCTAAAACACCTCCTACCATATGTCCATCGATATGTCTCCTTTCAAAGCTCTATATTGTTATGATACTTTATCTTTTGTTGACATAGTGTTTGGAGACAATAGCACCCCAGGGGCTAGAGATTAGATCCAAAAGAGCTAAGAGATACTCAAGGCTCTCAAGGACACCTTATAGGTTGCGTAGAATCAACAGAAGATCTATGAAGACCACCACTGGGTTGAGAGACAATTCGAGGTTGGAGACAGTCTATTTACTGTGAAAATTCAAGAATTCTCACCCGAATCTAATTACTGCAGCAATTGATTAAACTTCTATTTGTTAATGACTAAAACAAATTATCTACTGCTTCCTACAACAAATAGCAAAGCTAATACAACTGCAGCCTTCACTTAATTAATTAATTTGCCCAAAACAAGAACATAACAATAGAGAAAATCCACACAAGTGACACAGTATTTTTTGGACAAATGTCACCGGAAAAACCCAACGCGAGAAAATCAATGCAGCAACTCTGAGGGTTTTTATATTATGCAGTATTTCCTGAATACAACTTTGGATGCCCTTCAACCAATCCAGTTACAGAGAAAATAAATTGGCAAAAAAACTTAGTGAGATTACCTCATTCTACTCTGCAATTCCCATTTGTTGTGGCAGTTGAACCAACTGTCCTCGGCTATCTCTGTGCTAGCCTTGCATCAACCTAAAAAGGCTCTGCATCAACTCAACTGGGAAACATCTTGCCTTCTAGAGTAGTTTACAGCCCTCCAGGCTCATAAGTGTTAGCTCCTCTGCAAAACTTGGACTATTGCATTGTCTTTGCGTGAGCCCTTCTAGCTCAGCGTCAAGCTCTGCGTGGGCCCTTCTGGCCTAGCGTCAACCCCTCTTGGGTTTGCACTGCCTCCTCCTGGTGTCTCTCTGCCTCTCTACTGTGTATCCTGGGTCCTAGAGAAGATACTCCAACCGAACTATCCCTGCCCCTCACTGCAAAAGCTCACTATTGAAATTCTCCCAACAGCTTCTCTGCTCTGCTTCAGAAAATCGAACTTCTGAACTCTCTGTGTGTTTTTCCAATTGACCGTCAAGCATCCTTAAATAATCTCCTCGTTGACACAACGACCCAGATTAGAAGCTAATCAATGGCTAAGATCATTTTTGCTTGATCCTCATCTTCTTCTAGAAGTCACACCCATAGTTTATATTGATACCCTTTAATTATTTTATTTTCCTAAGTTTAGACTTAGGGTCCCTTTAAAAATAATTAATTATTTTAATAAAATTGTTTCTAAGTGGAATTTCCAAAAATGCTTTCTGGGTTCTTTTGAATACATGTGTCCAAGCCTCCCTGCAAATTTGAGACTTAGAGCACATCCAATGCTACCAAAAATCAACATTTACGCCTTCATCCATATAAGCAGTCGACTCTCAAGTAAAAGGGGGTTGAGAAGCTCAAGACTCGCTTCTATGGATCGTACAGGGTGACTAGGCATGTAGGAGAAGTGGCATATGAGTTCAAGCTCCCACCAGGGAGCAAGTTGCATAATGTGTTCCATCTGCCATGCATGGAAAAGGCCTTGGGACAATAGGTATCAATTTCTGCAAAGTTGCCGCCCTTACATGAGGAGGGACATCTAGTACTGGTTCCTTACGCCATTTCGGAGGTGAGAGAAAGAAAGCTCAAGAATAGGGCCATCAAGGAGTTCCTAAGTCAGATGGAGGGGCTTACCTAAGGAGGATGCTACATGGGAGGGTAAACAAGTATTGCAACACCTAGCATTGCATTGGGTTGAGGACAAGCAAATTTTGGCGAGGAGGACTGTGATATCCCCAATTGCATAAATTGATGAAGTGTAGAGCAATTTTGTAATTTTGACGTTGAATATAATTTTGGGTTTTTTGACTTAGGAAAAGTGGGTAGAGGTGTCCCACGCTTTAGAAAAAAGAGGCACTATACACCAAGAGGGGAAAATCGCACTTCTAGTGGAATGTGGGGGCCACCAAAGGAGGCAATTTGAAAACCTCTAAGGAAGTGGGACAAATTGGTGGGTCGTGGGGAGCACCCAGGAGAGAGAAAGGCCCATGACTACTTAAGATAGTAAAGAAGAATTTCTCCTAATCTTTTGACTATCAAACTTTAGAAATTCGACCTCTCTAAGAGTTGTTTAGCGCAAGAGTTGGAGTGTTGTTCAACACATGGATTTCAGGCGAAATTGCACCACATCTTCGGAGAACTTTGAGTGTCTCCCTAGTGGGAAATTAAGGGAGTCCACTTCCAGGCTTCTACAGAGCTACATTTGTTGGAATTTCTAAGTCTAACCTGTTAGAAACCCTTCATGTACATTTTGATTTATTCCTACCAACTTGTTCTGTTAATTGACATGTTATGTACCATGTAAATACTGGAAATAAACACAAGTACATGCTCAACACATTACAGATCATCAACTGAAGGAAACAGAAACAAGCACACAAGTGACATCGTTGTTTTTGGACTAATATCCCCGGAAAAACCCAATGCGGGAAAACCGGTGCAACTATCTGTGGGTTTGATTTATTAAGCAGTTTTAGAACACAATTTGGCTACCAAATCCGGCTCACGTAACAGAGAAAAACTCGGCAATAGTACCTCTCTACTCGGAAGCAAATATTCCCTTTGAAACCCCGGATAAACACTCTGGCAGCTCCACAGCTCCAATCCGCCCCACGAAACCCCAATGTCAGCCTCTAGGGACTGCGTCAGCCTCTTTCTAGCCCAGCGTTAGCCCAACATCACCCCAACTTGGCCTTCGTTAGCCTCTGGAGGCATTGCGTCAGTCCTTTGGCCCTCTGCGTCACCCACGCTGGCCCTCTGAGGCACTGCGCAGCGCCTAGCTACCTCTGTGTGAGCCCTGGATGGCTTTGCGTGAACCCTTGGCTGGTTCTACGTCCCTCTCTCCGACTACTACACTGATCCTCCCGGTGCTATCTCTGTCTCTCTGCTTCTGTATTCACTGCCCCTCAGCTACAACTCTGATCACTCTCTCAACTTTATCAGCAAACCTAGCCCCAGAAAGTCTAAATCTTGATCTCTTGGTGTGCTCTCCAAGTGACCTTCAAGCCTCCTCTTATACTTTTCTTGTTGACATATCAACTGTCGAGATTAAGTCCCTAATCAACGACTAAGATTAGATCTGTCTTGATCCATGACTTTTGGACCATTCTAACACAGTTTTATATTAATTCACATTAATATTTTAATTTCCCTAAGTTTAGACTTAGGGACTCCATTAAAAATATTAATTATTTTAATATCTCCCAAACTATTTAGAATCTGCCCAAACCTTTTCTGGGTATTGGAGATCTCATGTGCCTTAGTCTCTCCACCAATTTTTGTGGCTAGAGCACATTTGATGCTACTCCAAATCAACACTCCCTGTTAGCGAGGACTGTGCTCTGGTAATACTCCTCACTAAGCATTACTCTGATCATCTGACATCGGTCCCTGTGCTGATGCTAGGCCTGTTGCCCAACATCCTTTGCACTGTTGCATTCTGTACTGCTACCCATGGCCCTGCCACTACCACTATTGCATCTGTACTACAACTCCCTCTGCATCTGTGCTACTGCCCATGGCCTTGCCATTGCCACCGCTGCATCTGCACTACAACCCCTCTCATCATGTTGCATCGTGTTGCCCATAGCACTACCCCTACTAACTGTTGCACTGCAACCCAGTTACTGAGAAGTAAGTAATTGATTTCCCAACTCTGACATCTCTGTCAGGCTAGAAACACTCCTAATGCTGAAGCTCCCTTTGTCACTGACAAGTGCTCCCTCTCTGACCTTTGCGTTTCTGCAACAACTCTGCGCATCTCGCACCGTTGCACGCCTCTCTGTGCCATCTTGCACTAGTGCAACACTCCCGTGCTTCTTGCACCGCTGTGTCACGCTGTCCTGGGAATCATGCACTGTAGCTCCCTCTCTCGCTCCATCCGCATCCATCTCTACTGACATCCGCCAGCACTATTACTCCTCTTCAGGGCTCCCGTAGCCAGGTATGATCCGAAAGATTGGGTACCTCAAGGATCCCGCCCCTCATCGCCTGTAGTCTGTCTGACTACAGTTCAATGTCTCCCCACTTCCCCTCAAGTGGCGTGTGTGCACTCATGGCACAGTCATCGTTTGTCTCTACTTCCTTCTCTGCCCTTGCTGGCGCAGCCTTGGTCTCAGAGGCCTATCCCTTACTCTTCTTCCTTGGACACTGGGTCGCATAATGACCCAGCTCCCCATAGTTGAAGCATTTGACTTTGAAGAGGTCCTTCTTCTTCCGTTTCTCTTGCTTTCCCTCAGATGCTAGGGGAGCATCCACCTCCTCCTCCTTTTTGATTCTGATCCACTTGCCGTTGATTCCTGTCTTGCTTAGCCTTCTGACCTCTTCTTCACAAAGAGCCACCCACATTTCCTCCCAATCTGGAAGAGTCGCCCTGCCCAGTATGCTCTGGACAAACACCTCCCAGTCCTCAGAGACTGCATTCAGGGCTGTTCTCACCATCAATTCTGGATCTGGAGTGGCCCCCATGGAAGTCAGCTGATCCTGGATCTCCTTAAATCGACCGAGGAAGGTGTCGATCTATTCTCCCTTCTGCATCTGGTATGACAGTTGATTTTCTAGTAACATCGTTTTCTACACAGAAGTATGCTGGTACAATTTCTTTAGGGCCTCCCACATTTCATGTGTCGTTTCCTTTTCGACAATATGTGGTACTACATGGTCCTTGACCCTGTCAAGGATGATGCTCTTGGCCCTCGCAATAGCCTCCTCGTACTTGTCGTTATTAGCTCGGTCAACTGGGATAGCTATCGTCCTCAAGGCGAAGTGCTTGACACGATTCCTGTCTAGAACAAATAGGATTTTGGCCTTCCGTACTACGAAGTTTGAGGCTCAGTCTAGTCGGTCCTGGTCTCTTACCCTATTCACTGCCATCTCATTGCTCCTCTACTTCCCTCCTAGAAGTTTTCGGCGTGACTCCCTCTGAGCCTCGATTTCCCTCCTGGAAACCCTTCTACCAATGTCGAGATGCCCCCAATCTGATCATTTGTGTAGCTGCACCACTGATCCGAATTTCTCGGCAAGAAACCCTCAGTAGCAATCTCCCTCCTCCTTGGCCTTGCCCTGTTAGGTACTGTTCTGACTACAGTACCCCACCAGCGTCACTTTGCAACTTACCCACAGCCTCCTAAACCCCAACAAACTGAAGGTTAGAGCTCCTAGGCTCTGCACAATCCCGACACCAGCAAATCAGCCTCCTTAGCCAATTGTGTCAGCCCTCCTGGCTTCTGTGTGGCTTTGCGTGAGCCTGTCTTTGCCTCCCTCAACCTCTGCACTACCTATTTCTAACTCAACCTTGATGACACAAACACTGCGTTACCCCTTCCTTGCTACTACACTACTAGGAATAACTTCTGTCACTCGAGACAATTGTTTTCTACTGCTGCTACTCTGCTTGGCTGATGTCCTCAGTTCTCCTGTGATCTACAACCATGCTCTGATACGATGTTGGAATTTCTAAGTCTAACTCGTTAGAAACCTTTCATGTACTTTCTGATTTATTGCTACCTACTTGTTTTGTTAATTAACAAGTTATTTACCATGTAAATACTGGAAATAAACACAAGTACATGCTCAACACGTTACAGATCACCAACTGAAGGAAACAGAAACAAGCACACAAGTGACACCATTGTTTTTGGACTAATGTCCCCAGAAAAACCCAATGCGAGAAAGTCAATGCAGCTATCTGAGGGTTTGATTTATTAAGCAGTTTCAGAATACAATTTGGGTGCCAAATCTGCCTCACCCAACACAGAAAAATCTCGGCAGTAGTACCTCTATACTCGAAAGCAAATATTCCATCTGAAACCCCGGATAAACACTCCGGCAGCTCCACAGCTCCAATTTGCCCCACGAAACCCTAGCGTCAGCCTCTCTCTAGCCCAGCATTAGCCTAGCGTCACCCCGACTTGGCCTACGTCAGCCTCTGGAGGCACTGCGTCAGTCCTCTGGCCCTCTGCGTCACCTAAACTAGCCCTCTGAGGCACTACACCGCTCATGGTTGCCTCAGCGTAAGCCCTGGTTGGCTCTGCGTGAACCCCTTGGTTGGTTTTGTGTCCCTCTCTCCAGCTACTACGCTAATCTTCCAGGTGCTATCTCTGCCTCTCTGCTTCTGTATTCACTGCCCCTCAGCTACAACTCTGATCACTCTCTCAACTTTCTCAGCAAACCCAACCCCAGAAAGTCGAAATCTTGATCTCTTGGTGTGTTCTCCTAGTAACCCTCAAGCCTCCTCTTATACTTTTCTCGTTAACATATCAACGACTGAGATTAAGTCCCTAATCAACGACCAAGATTAAGTCCCTAATCAACGACTAAGATTAGATCTGGCTTGATCCATGACTTTTGGACCATTTTAACACAGTTTTATATTAATTCACATTAATATTTTAGTTTCCCTAACTTTAGACTTAGGGACTCCATTAAAAATATCAATTATTTTACTATCTCCCAAACTTTTTAGAATCTGCCCAAACCTTTTCTGGGTATTGGAGATCTCATGTGCCTTAGCCTCTCCACCAATTTTTGTGGCTAGAGCACATCCGATGCTACCCCAAATCAACAATATTTGCAGCAAAAATTCCAGTTTTGTGCACTTCTTGGGCAGAGAGGCAATTCTTGTGGTATAATTTGGGTCAGCTACAATGGGTTGGAGGACTCGGTTAATTGCAAGAGAATTTTCCCATTTGGTGTCAGAGTTTTGGTGATAATGTTGCAGGGCTAGAGTGAGGCATCTCTATGGCTTGAATTTATCTTTTTTTGGCAATGCGTAGGGGTTTCTAAGTAGAGTCTGCACAAGTGTAGAAGAAGAGCAGATTTGGAGGGCCAAGGGCTGAAGGGACTTGGATTTTTGGAGGTACTTCCTCAGTGCAACATTGATAATCTCTTCAATGGAGGATTTGAGGCACTTTCAAGAGTAGTGTTTCTTAGCAATGTGTACAGCCAGCCAGAGAGCCACTAGCAACACTTTGAGGGCCTTATCCTCACTCAGAATCAGCCCAAACCATTTTCAGGTTTTTGTGGGTTTTGGGAGAGGAGTCTAGAGCTGAAGTTTCAGAGCATTTTGAGCAGTATTCAAAGCAGAACCTCCAATTCCAGTTGGTAGGCGGTAGAATTTTTTTTGGGCAATGACTATTTCCTATTCTGGGTCATTTCCACATGTAGATCCGAGACTTATCACTTGGGTTTTGCATAGCTTGCATAGCAAGCCCAGGTTCTATCATTCCTACTCATTTATGTAACCAGATTTTTATCGGTAATAAAATGGCTCAGTTGTTTTGTGATATTTCCTTGGCGTTCTGATTTGTGCACATGTTTTAATTTATCTTGTTGTTCCTAGTTCATTGTTTTGTTATTTACTATTAATTTCTGCTTAGGAATATTACAGTTGATGCAAATAAACTATAAATTGACATAATGAAATCTTGACATTGTGCATCCAGTATTCAAGTATAGTCACGTCTAATAAAGAGGCCATCCATACTCTTTGATACATTGAAAAGAATGACCTTAGTTTTACAGAGTGATTATGAACTATCAAAGATCACAAAAAATGGAGTGTGTCAATTTTTCTCTAAAGCACCTCATGTTAAGTGGCTAAGAGGATCAATTGACGACGAAAAAATACATGGACATCCAAACTCAACAAAGGAGACAATTGCCAGCCTCTTATATGTTCTCCCTAAAAAATTCAGAATTTGTTTTACCAACATAAAATTGATAATTGTAAGAAAACATTATATCTAAAGATAAAAACACATATAGAACAGTAGTCACAAAACCTGAAAGCATCATATCAGATAGTGCGTAATGTATCTATATACTTGAATGAATGGACTGAAAATAGATTATGCATGAAATCTCTATGAAGGAGATGATAGACACCATACAATACCTTCACACTATCAACTTTTGATGTTTTCCAACAAAGAAGTCCACCAGATCTGGATTCAAGCCTTCTAAGAACAAGCAAAGAAACATAAATTAGTAAGTGAAGCTGAAGATGGACCTTATGCCTTCATGAGCTAAAAGTAAAAGTATGACTATAAAATGCCTAAAAGCGTGACTTGTTCAAGACATGATGCTCTTTCCCATGACATCAAGATATATACATGTCATCCATGAAATTGATTACTAATTAATATGTCCAACTCAGAATTAAGAAATCATCCCAAAGAGATGTCAATATCTGGTAGGCATTTAATAAAGGTTCTTCTAGTAACTGAAATTTTCATTCTTTTTTCTGAAAATATTTTAAAAAAAAAGATTCTTTGACCAAATGAAAAAGAAGATATTATGAAACTATTTAGAGATATGACTCAACCATTTCAGTTCTTGGTGGAGCATAGTATGGTTATCACATATTTAGCATGAGCAAATGTGCCATGTGAACAAAAATCAACATAAAACAATTGTGAGGACCTCTTTCTGCACTATCTTTGCTTATTGTCATGATCAGTTCCAACTTCCTTCTATTGCTCTAACTTCAGACTATTATTTTAGCACAAATCAAAACTTTTCAACTATATAACTTTCAAGAAACTGTCAGATGATATTCATTTGTGCAATAAAAGTGCATATCATCAACATAAATACAATACATCAAATTCTATTCGAGCCTATCAAGAGGGAATTCATCGATTACAAGTAAAATCAGCCTTGAACACTTTAATATCCGAAAGAACATGAATTATTCATAAAAAGTAGAACATTATTCATGGTTGAGAAGCACATCGCTGCCTCTGCAAATTTAACTTAATTGAAATCAGCATTTTATCTTTGCTCCATCATAATTCAATTGTCAGCACCTGCCTCATTCTTGTTTTATTGGAAGCATGTTGTGCAATCTTCTTAACAAATTGTATTTTCTTGTCTTATTTTAGGAATTTAATACACTATTTCGTACATGAACCCAACTGTAAATGTTGTGTATAGAATTAACCTAGTTTTATTATTATTGGCTCAGTATGATTGGTTTTGACCCTAACCCAGTCTGAAATGGTCATGGACTCCCCTAAGGCTGAATGAGCAACTGTCTGGGCCTTACTGGACAGAGGCAGCATATGACTCTTGGAAAACAACCAGAAATCAGTGACAGGACTGGCTTCGGACAGAGCCAGCATATGACTCTTGGAAAACAACCAGAAATCAGAGACAGGACTAGCTGAAGCCCGAGATTGCTCACTGGGTTTGCTCCCTACTGGTCTAGTCAAAAAAAAAAAAAAAACACATATTACAAGCAAAAAGTGAAAGAATCCTATGCCCATAAAACCCTAATTCTACCATTTTGCCTGGGCAACTTCCTTGTCCATCTCTTCCCTCCTAAGTTAAAATGATTTGGATCCAGAATTGGGTATGGATAAAGATCCATGCGATTTTTGAAAAGCCAAAATCTGTATATAGTGGGGAAATGACAAGTACAAACAAAATAAATGTTCTTTTATAATTGTCAAAAAATTAAATTATTTAAAAATTAAAATATATAATTTTTTAAATATATTGTTAAATGCACACACACAAATGGACACAAGATATCAAAGAATAAGCGTCCAATACATTCTATTCACAATGATATACATATTTGATATTTATGCATTTTCTATGACCGTTGGATTCATCTTCCAAGGTCTCTTGGACTCCAATGACTTTTCATATTCCACACCCAAAACCCTTGGTGGATTAGGTGTTGAATTTTCTAAGTCTATCCGTTAGAAAATTAATCTGTATTCTGCTAGTTTATTTCTTCTACTTGTAAATTCTGAACAAGTTATTTAAAACATTTAAATACCGAAATAAACACAATTCAGTCACAACATCTACAGATCATCATCTGAAATAAAACAAACACACAAGTGACACTGTTATTTTTGGACAAATGTCCCCGGAAAAACCCAATGCAGGAAAACCGGTGTAGCTATTCAAAGGATTTATTATTATGCAGTATTTCCTTGAGTACAACTGGGTGCCTCACTAGCTCACCCGACAGAGAAAAACACAGCAGCAATACCTCTATATTCGGAAACAGGTATTCAGAAATTCTGGGCCACGAAACCCTCTCTGGCAACTCTGAAGCTCAATGCTAGCCCTTCTAGCCTCTACGTCAGTAGCCTCCTGTTGACCTGCGTCAGCCCCAAGACCCTTTGCGTCAGCCCTCTGAGGCACTACGCAGCCTCTGGGATCCTCTGTGTCAGCCCTCTGAGGCACTACGCAACCTCTGGGACCCTCTGCATCACTCCAACAGCCTCTGTGTGGATGACGCAGTCCCTTTAGCCTCTGCGTTGTCTCCCCTGGGCTCTCTGTGGCCTGAACTGGCTGTTGTTTCTTGCTCTCTGCCTCTGCGCTGGTCTCTTAGCACTGTCTCTACCTCTTTGTCCAATACTCACTGCCCCTCGCTGCTGATCACTGATTCAGCTTTGCTTAGCAACCTTGCTCTAGCAAATCGAATGAGTGATCACTCTGGTGTGTTCTCCAACTGACCCTGAAGCCTCCTCTTATACTTTTCCTGTTGGTCCTTCAACGACCGAGATTAAATCTCTAATCAATGGCTAAGATTAGATTTGGCTTGATCCATGACTTTTGGAACCTTCTAACCCAGTTTTATATTAATACCCATTAATATTTTATTTTTCCTAAGGTTAGACTTAGGAACTC
>APFE031107708.1:1234-13540 GCA_000404065.3 Pinus taeda
CCCCTCACTCAATCTCTAAGATTCCACTTTCCCCTGCTTCCTAACATCCCTCCCCACTCCCAAAAATTTCCCCAAGAATTTAGAAGCCTCCTATCCCCTTCATTTCGCTTCATTTCGAAAAAATTCCTTGTTTCACACATCAGGGCAAGTTTCACTCAAATGATGTTTCAGATCAGTCAAAGATGAATTTTGGGAAACTGAGAGAGGTTTTTGTCCATAACATGCCAAAGAAGAAAAACCTCTTTCACTTTTGCACAGGTGTCATGGTTTTAGAGAAATGTCAAAATTACAATCGCCGGATCCAAGGTGGTTGGCCAAAGCACAAAAACGGAAGAAGAAGACCAACCCACTCCGCATCTTGACCGAGGCTTCTCTCACTCATCATGGTACTGATCAGCCTTGATCTAGCATCAAAATCTGAAAATTTTGAGAATTTTGGAGCATTTTGCAAATTTTTGGTAAAATTACAGGTTTTTCCCATGAAATGGTCTCACCCCGGGTGAGACCATTTTGGAGGACTGCTCGGAATTTTGAAAACTTGGCATTTTTGGAAAGGGCATGCAAAGAGAAAAATTACCAATACTTGGGAGAACCCTGATTTTGAAATTTGAGCCTCCAAAAGCTCAAAATACATCAAAAAAATGACTTTCTGCCCACTTTTTGAGTTGCAGAAAGTGACCTTGGGAGAAATGGTTTTTGAGGGGGCAAAACAATTCCAAATTTAGAAATTCCACTTGGGATGGAAAGTAGACAGACCAAGCTTTCCAATGAGCCATCTTGCACCTGATTTGGACCAGTGGAACCCACTCAAAATTTGCTGCAAAGGTGCGCGGACGTGAGAGCCAGGGGGCGCGGATGTGAGAGCTAAGCTTTGCCAGAATTGACCTTTTTTGTCAAAAAACACTGTTTTTACTATGGTTGACCATTTTTACTTGTAGATGATGGATAAATGTAATATTTTCATGGCACTTTGATAGATTTTATCTCTCTTTACCCTTCTAGAAGCTTCCTTGATGTAAAAAGTGAATAATTAATGCATGAATCAGCTAGCTAAGTAATAGAGGCAAGTTGTTGGACTGCCTATTATCTAGTGCTTAATTTAGAATTAGTTCAAACTGCTCCTACGAAGCTGAGCTCGACCCCTAGAGGTGGGGAAAGGAGTTAGATGGTCTATATTATGCTCTCTCTTTCTCATTTTCATGGTTGGACTCTTGTGGGAGAAAGCTTTATTGTATATTGTACATCTATCTTTGCAATTTAAAGAAGAGGAAGGCCAGGGTTTTGCAGACATCCTTGTGGATTCTTGTGGATTGTTGTGTTGATGATGTGTTCTCTACATGTTCTTGTAAGTTTGTTTATGTATTCTACATCTCTCTTTTGCTTCTATTTGGACAGATGAAGTGGTAAAGTTTGAATCATGCTTTGACATGCTCTTTTTAGTTTGTTCAAAATTTATTTTTTCTACTGTCTAGAGAGGACTCAAATGCTTGTTTGCCCTCTTTAGCTCCTTCTCTATCATCCCTGATCATCCATCTCAGATTAAGGCATCAGCGCTCACTCCTACCTTGCCCCAAAGATCCCCCTGCAAAAACTGTGCTCAATCCCCGCACCCTGAATTGCACTCCCTCCAATTGCCACCAAAAACCCAAAATCTTTAAATCAAACCCTCCTTATCAATTTACTAGCCTAATATCTTTGATCCTAATTGGTCAGCTTATCATATTGAAAGATCTACCGAATCTGACCCGAGAGAGCCTTCTCATACCTCGTAGGGCTAGCTACGAGGTGAAATGGTTTGATGTAGCCTTGAGAGTTTGTCTATCTCAGCCTAGGTGAATTCCAAGCGCTAACAGTTTCTATGGGCCAAAGCTGCAAACACCGCCATATATGTACGAAACCGATGCCCTCATCAAGTATCGGGTTCCAAGACTCCTAAAGAAATGTTTACCGGTAAGAAACCTAACGTATATCATTTTAGAATTTTTGGAAGCCTTGTATATTTTCATGTGCCGAAAGAGAAAAGGAATAAATTGAGTGCATCTGGAAAAAAAGGAATCTTCATAGGCTATGGTGAAAATACTAAGGGCTATAGAATCTATGTAGCCAGTCAAAGGGAAGTCATTAGTCATGATGTCACCTTTGAAAAAGATATGGCTCTCAGTAAGGTGGACAATCTTCTGACTTTGAGGAGCTCTCAAGAAGCCGACACCAGGGAACCAAAAGAAAAAGATGATGAAACAATGCCTAATGTGGAAGAACCCATGGATCCTATTGATCCACCTGAGCCTTCCTCTTCTAGGAAGAGGCCCCCTTGGCTTAGGGGGCTAATCGATGATGCTGAAGGTCACACTGCACCCTGAGGAACCTTCTGTGAAAGTAAGAAACCTAACAGGTATCAGGGATACCTGACCATCACGAGCATGATCATACAAAATGAGCCTTCATCGTTCTCAGATGTTGTCAAGCATCATGTATGGAAGAATGCTATGACCAAAGAATATGAGTCTATTATAAAGAATGATGTCTGGGAAGTAGTTCCCAGACCCTAGGACAAGACAGTTGTCACTTCTAAATGGCTTTACAAGATAAAGCATGCAGCAGATGGAAGTACATAAAAGTATAAGACTCGTTTTGTCACTCGTGGCTTTTCCTAGAAGGAAGGTATAGACTATGACGAGATATTTGCACCTGTTGCCAGATATACCACCATCTGCTCGATCATAGCCCTTGCAGCTTCACAAGGATGGAACCTACATCAGATGGATGTCAAGACCGCGTTCTTGCATGGTTCGATCAAAGAAGAGGTCTACGTGGAGAAACCCGAAGGATTTGAGATGTATGATCGAAAATCTCATGTATGCAGGTTGAAGAAGGCTCTCTATGGGCTGAAGCAAGCACCCCGAGCATGGTATGAGAGGATCGATAGCTACTTGATGAAGTTGGGATTCACTAGGAGTAAAGTCGATCCTAACTTTTACTTTAAAGTTGAAGATGACAAGCCTCTCATACTAGTGTTGTATGTGGATGACCTCTTTCTAACAGGTGCAGACCCTCTCATTCACAAATGTAAGAGGGAGTTGGCTTCTGAATTTGAAATGAAGGACCTAGGACTGATGCACTATTTCTTAGGACTTGAAGTGTGGCAGAAGCCAGGGGAAATTTTCCTATCTCAAGGAAAATATGTGGTGAAGATATTGGAAAGATTCAGTATGGTTGACTGCAACCCTATTACTACCCCGATGGAGCTTGACTTTAAGAAGTTAAGCAGTAGCGTTGCTAAACCTGTTTTACGAAATGCCACCGAGTATTGTCAACTCGTCGGAGCATTAATGTTATTAGCAAACTCCCTTCCAGATATATGCTTTGCAGTCAACACGTTGAGTCAAAATATGGTTGAACCTCACCACATACATTGGGTTGATGCTAAGAATCTGTTGAGATATCTTCGTGGCACAATTACTTATGGATTAAGATGCACTGTTGAAGATGTGAAACTACTTGGATACACTGATGCTGACTGGGCAAGCAATGTGGAGGACCGTAAGAGCACTTCCAGGTGTTGTTTCTCCTTGGGATCTTCTTTGATATCCTAGATGAGAAGGAAGCAAAAGTCGGTGGCTTTGAGCACCGCCGAAGCAGAGTATATTGTTGCTAGCATGGCCTCTTGTGAGGCAGTATGGTTGCGAAAGCTCTTCTGTGAGTTGTTTGGATTTACATTAGATACCACCGTGATCCTATGTGACAACCAGAGTGGGATTCATTTGTTAGAGAATCTCGTATTTCATGATCGCTCCAAGCATATCGATATTAGGTACCACTATATTTGAGATATGCTGCAACAGGGAGCTATAAGGCTCCAACATATTGGTACAAATGTACAGGTCGCTGACATTCTGACAAAGCCCCTAGGAAAGGTCAAATTTTTTACTTTCCGAGAACGATTTGGTGTCGTTCAAAAACCTCTGATGAGGGTCCTGTATGATGTATTGAGCTCTGGGAGCTCCAGGGTGGTGTAGAGTACTTCTTGGAGCGACATATGATGAACAGGTTAAAAGAATCAAAACTTTCCCTGTGACACCTCGTGGCGACTATGTAGCAGGATGATTTGTTCTCCTATGAGGTCTGGATGATGTGTTCTCCATGACGATTATGTAGCAGGATGATTAGTTCCCCTGTGAGGTCTGGATGATGTGTTCTCCATGACGATTGTGTAGCAGGATGACTAGTTCTCCTGTGAGGTCTAGATGATGTGTTCTCCATGACGATTGTGTAGAAGGATGATTAGTTCTCGTGTGAGGCTTGGATGATGTGTTCTCCATGGCGATTGTGGACAAGATGGTTCGCTCTCTTGTGGGACAGGATGATTCTCTCTCCTGTGGACAGGATTGATTAGTTCTCTTGTCGAGGCATCCTACCCATGCAGTCTGAGACTCATGGGAAGTACCTCTCATCTGATCAATGAGCAGAGAAATGAGGATAGGGACCATAGTAGTACCGATGGACACATCGTTGTATCTACCGTACTCCCTATGCTAGGATGACCTTCATTGATCTGGGATCAATGATACTGGTTCAGGACCGGTGGTAGGAGTTGTACCCACTATGACACTGACTTCGGGTCAGTTGAGGACTGGTCTAGGACCAGTGGTACACACTCTGAGACTGACTTTGAGTCTGTGGAGGATGGTATGATACATCCTCGATCATTTCTTCCTCTTCATAATTCGGACAAAGCAGAGCAGAGCAAAACAGAGCAGAGCAAAGCAAATCAGAACGGGGCAGAATAGAACAGAGCAGAGTAGGTAAAATAGAGCATAGCAAAGCAGGGGTCAAGTTGTACAGGGCAGTGCATTTGATGGATGAATAGTAGCGACCGACATACGAATTGCAGATGAAGTTCTCCCTAGTTGAGAGGGAGTGTTAAAATTGGAAACTAGGGCCAAACTCCATGTGGGTCATCTTATTCATGACTGATAATATTTTTATTAGATTCCTCTCGTCGAGAGGTGTAGGATTGATCTAAAGATCATCCGATTCCGATAAGTATTTATGCAGATATGAATTTATTTTGATTATGGAATAATTATCAAGCCGACCAGCAACTCATGTAGGCTCAGAAGCCCAAGAGTCGCATCTATTCAATCATCAACATTTGTGTATAAATACAGCAGGTCTTTTCCTCATTTGGACATACTCTCTCATCACATCTCTCTCTCTCTCCTGCACAGAAAAGAGGCTCTTCTCCTACTGCGCAGAAAGAGACTCTTCTCTCACACGTGTGGAAGGAAGACGCAGAATTTAGGGTTGCAACTGCAGATCAGAAGTTTGACCAGCGTTGACCATCAAACTCTCTCTCAGAACTGCATTGTAGGTGGATCTGGATCTCCTCTGAAGGCCGCATTTTTTGGTGAAGGAATCAAGCCGATCCAACGGTCGCTTTGCAAGATATTGTTTACCCTAGTTTGGGACTGATCTAGGGTTTGTTGCTGCTGATGCAAATCAGATTTATGTACTATTTCTCTCTGCCGAATTATTGAAGATAAAGGAAGATTTGATCGAAGGGTTTCCCCATATTGGGGTTTGTCCTTGGCTAGCCGCCACATCTTGTGTCTCTTGTCTTGGCTTGTTTTCTGTCGATCGTTTAATGTTCTATCTGTACTTTACTTTATGTACATGTGATTGCTAATCTGTAGATAATAATAAGAAAGATAAGTAAACTGCTCTAAGCATTGAACATACCATAAATTAACACAACATCTCTTCCATACTGCGGTGGAGAGAGAGTCTCAGGACAATAAGGAAATCACATATCATAATATGAATTAGATTTAATTGTGCGCTCTGTTTTCAAAACTCACAGGCCAGATGGGGTAAGAATGGATAACATGTTGAAGTTGGTGCCTCAGTTCAGGGATTAACTTCATCGACCACAGCAATCTAGTGCCTCTTTTTCCTAGTCTTCTTCCTCGCCCAGGCTTAATATCAAGTCGTTTCAGTGACCACAATAACAATCAAGTCAGCACAAGAGTTAAACTAACAGTCAAGAGTTGTAACCAATTTTGGTTGATTGTAACTAACTCCCTAACTGCAAGTTCCTCCAAACTCTATAAAAGGATGGCAGTTTTAGGAGAAAGCGTCAAGAATCGTGAGAAGGTCTATTAATTTTGAGGAATTGAGTTGTGCATAAAGGAAATTGTAGAGAATTCGCCAAACCTCATCATTCTAATTCATCTGTATTCCTTCCTTCTTTCTTATTCATTCTTCGTTGGACAATTATTTGGGATTGTAAATTAGAGAGGACTCGAGAAGAGGAACAGGAGAGAGCTGAAAATTTCCCACTCTACCCATTTCATGCACTATGAAGATTTATAGATATTGGGGAACTGATTATTTACAGGATTCATCTAATTGCTGCCTTCTTAATCCTTTCTGTTAATACAGAAATCTTCCCTGCTGTTGCAAATTTTATTTCAAGTAACGAGCCCTGGATTTGCATTTATTACACCAAAATTAATTTGTTGTGTTGTGTTCATTTCATTTCTAAGATCTAGCTTCTAAGGGAGACACGATGCTCTATATCAAGAGCAATTCAATGCTAGTTATATTTTGGCTTTAGAATTTCTTATCAATGCAAAATTAATTGTTACAAACAAACAATATCATTTCTGTTTTTGAGCTTAATTGATTTATCTTTCTAGGAGATTAAGCTTAAGAAAGAAAAATCCGATATGCCCATGATTCAGTTGATCTAAGGGGTGATCTTCTTGGATCAATAAAGTTGGGAGCTTCCACTCTCTCAACTTGATTTGAAGGTTTTGCTCCCCAAGATCCTCAACACATTCTGCTGAAGGGAGGGGTGGTCCACAAGGATACGACAGGTTGGAAAAGTACCAGCCCTACAAAAGATAGAGCCACTACTAAGGTGAAAGTGGGAAACAAGCTTTGGAAGCACTAAGGTCCCCCCCAGGCCACCGGACTCTTCTTATTTGACCTAGAAAGCGAGGGGGGAGGAGCGGGGGGAGATCTGGGCCCTCTAGTGAGTGCCCTAGAAACATTTTTCTCTTTGTTGCTAGGGAGAACTTTTATGGGGGGAGAACAAAACGTATATTTCAGAAGGTATTTGGAAAGTCTTCACCTTTTCTTCTTCTAATAAGGATTTCATGATTTCCTCAACTTTTTTAGCTGCTTCATCAAGTCACTCCAATCCTCAAATATACTTTATCAAGTTCGCCTTTGTTTACTTTTAACCTAATTATGTTTTTGATATATCCTATGTAAATTTCATGGTTTTCATATGCCCACATCTAAATAATTTTATCAAATTCTACACTTGATGATAGTTCCATGTGTAAGATGCCCTGCTCATTGGGGTTTGGTTCTTCCTCTCTTTTCATCATGTATAAATGATCCATATCGAGATGTGACCCTAATGGCTCATCTCTATATGAGGCATATGTTTCTTGTAATATTCCTAATGGAAAATTATCAGTGATAAACAAAGCATACAAGGTACCTGCAACACAAAATACACAAAATTAAATACCCAGAAATGCTCCAAAAATTGCGCCAATATGGGCCATTTTCATTATAATTCAAATGGGGTACAATATAGCATGGAGTGAATGCACCTCGACTTGCTCAAAGCAAGCTAACAAGTCCGAGGTGATGAAAAACTACTACCCAAGTGTTGAAGAGTTGTCCCCACAATGATCTGCGTTAGCCCCAAAAGAACTGCACTATTGGCTAAAAGAATTTGTTGTTTCGCCCACTTCCATTGCTCAGAAAATTTTGGGAAATTAGCCTCGATCTCGTCTCAAATAACCCACCAAAACCCAGAAAGGGTGTGGTTTAGTTACAACCCCTGAAATTTCCCCCAATTTCCACGTGCTCCTCCATTGATTGGGAATTTCAGCCCACTTGAAGAAACCACTGCTCAACCTTCCAAAAATGATTCCAAATGATACCAAAATTTCCCTCTAAAATCCTCCACCAAATCCAACTCCTTTTAGCTCCAAACACCCATCCCTTCAACTCCCACGTGTGGCTCAAGAATAGCCTTTAGCCCACGTAGTCTCTAAGGAGATGATGAAGCTACAGCAAAAACCCCTCCAGAATGTACCCAATCAACACCCTAAATTTTCAGAAAATTATGGTCCAATCTTTCCCTTGAAAGCTTGACAAAATTGTCGGCCAATAATTGCCTCTCCTAGGAAGTGCACATTGCCTTTTCTGAGCACAGTCTGCTGAGAAAAGCGCACGAATTGGCCTAAATAATCAATGGCACAGCTTTGCAATCCACTTGGAATTCTCATGTGCGGAACAACACTCAGTTGACCCAGCTAAACAGCTTGAGCAAACTATGGTTTGGTTGTCAAATGAGCTAAAGTCCACAAACGAGTGCCTCTTCTCCTATTTGTAATTTGTTGGCCTTCCTTCCTTTGTGGGCTCCACCACGTTGAACTCCCTTCCCCCTTCTCTCTCCAAGGGGTGCATAGTGGCCCCCACGATCCACTCTTGCAACTATTTTCCCTTTTCTCTATAGTGGGACCGCTTAATAAAAAATTAAATCTCTTTGGGTTTTATCCACTTTCCCTAAGTTGTGAGCCCAAAATTTATTAACCTCAGGAAAAATTGCAACTATAATATCGCGTCCTGTAGAATGTGCTCACCTTGCCATGTGGTATCCTCATCTGGCAAGTTCTTCCATCGCACCAAATACTCCCTGATAATCCGGCTCTTCAATCTCCTCTCCCTAGTCTCCAAATGGCCTCTGACTCCAATACCAAATGCCCCTCATCATCTAATAGGGGTAGTTTAGTAGCTGCTATCACATGTTGTCCTAATATCTTTTTGAGGCATGAGACATGAAAGACGTTATGGACCTTGCTTCCTGGTGGAAGCTCCAACTCGTAAGCCACCTCTCCAATCCACTTAATCACCCCGTGGGGTCCCTAAAAACGTGGTTGTAGCTTCTCGGCCCCATTCTTCTTCAACATGGACTGTCTATATGGTTGCAGGCGTAAAAAGACCAAATCTCCCACCTCAAAATGCCTCTCGACCCTGTGCCTGTCTACATACACTTTCTGTTGATTCTAGGTGATCTGCATGTTGTCTTTGAGAGCCTTAAGGATGTCTTGGCTCTCTTGAATCTAATCTTTGGCCCTTGGGGTCCAGTTGTCTCCAAAAACAAGGTCAGCAAAAGATAAAGCATCATATCCATATAGAGCACGAAAAGGTGACATTTCGATGGACATGTGGTAGGTGGTATTGTAGCAATACTCCCCCAAGTGCAACCACCTCATCCAAGATCACTGTTGTCCCTTCATGTAATTCCGCAGGTAACCCTCCAGCCACTTGTTGACTATCTCTATCTGGAACCTTCTCGTCTATTTGAGGGTGGTAACTAGTGTTGGGAGTGAGCTCAGTGCAAACCAACTTGAAAATTTCTTGCGAAAATGCCCCCATAAAGCAGTTGTCCCTATCATTGACTATGGTCTTGGGAAGACCATGCAAACGAAAAACCTCTCTGAAGAACAACTCCGCAACCTATGAAGCAGAATACCGAGTGGTGATAACAAAGAAGTGTGCATACTTCGTCAACCTGTACACCACCACACATATACAGTCACGACCTTGCACCATGGAAAGCCCTGTGATAAAGTCCATAGAGATGCTCTCCCACTTCTCCTCAGGAATGGGAAGCAGCTGCAGTAACCTAGTTGGATGGTTCAACTCATCTTTGTTCCTCTAACAGGCCCACACTCCTGCACATGCCTCAACACGTCCCCCTTGAGGCCTTTCCATGTGAAACGCTCCCTAACGATCCTGTAAGTCTTCAGGAACCCCTGTTGTCCCGACAAGGGTGAATCATGTGCTGTCTGAAGAATCCTCTCCCCCAATTGTGAACCTAGCACCAAAAATATGCACCCTTGTAGTAAATGACATCAGCCATCACCCGGTAGCACTCATCCTTGTGAGTTCCCTCCAAGGTCTCACACACCTTTTGATCCTTGGAATACTCTATCAATAGTTGTGCCTTCCAATCATGGCAAATGCGCATGAGCGAAAGTGTCGTGGGCCTCCTAGATATGCCACCATGTTATGCTTGCTCTTGACATACTCTGTCAAAATCATAGGCATGGATCTTGCTAACCCACTTCTATTGTCTATCATTAAGGCCCTTCTTCCTCAAAAAGTGGTGAAGATTGTTATGGTCAGTCTTCACTCTGATCATGTTGACCACCAACTACTGTCGAAATTTGGTCAATGCATGCATGATGGCCAACATCTCCTTGTCGTAGATGTAATATAATCTCTCGTGACGAATGAGTTTCCGACTCTCAAAAGGGATCGGGTGGCCCCCTTGCGACAACAATCACCAATGTCTTCACCTGATGCATAACACTCCAAGGTGAACGACTGCATAAAATCGGGTAGTGCCAACACCGGGCAACTGTTGATCACCTCCTTGAGGTGCTCAAATTCTGCCTGCGACCTGTTTGTCCATGTGAACGCCCCCTTCTTGGTCAGATTTGTGAGGGGTGTAGCCAACTGTGAGACGCCCTTTACGAACTTCTTGTAGTAAGTGAATATGCCAACAAAGCCTCTCAACTTAGTCACATTTCGGGGCATTGGCCAATACTGGATGGCCCTAATCTTCTCCTCATGAACTCTCACGCCATCCTCCCCAATAATGTGCCCCAGGTAGAGCATCTCCGTCAAACTAAACTCGCACTTCGACAACTTCGTATAAAATTGTTGCTCCTCCAAAATATGAAGCACCTCCTCAAATGTTGTTGGTGCTCCTCCCATGTCATGTTATAGATCAATATGTCGTCAAAGAACACCAGCACGAACATCTGCAACTGCTGATGGGACACGTGGCTCATGTAGGACTGGAAAGTGGTTGGTGCGTTGGTCAGCCCAAAGGGCATAACCAAAAACTCAAAATGGTCGTAACGACATTTGAAAGCTATCTTGGGGATATCCTAATCCCTCACTCTGATCTGATGGTACCTCGAACATATGTCTATCTTAGAAAAGTACTTGGATCCTCTAAGTTCATCCATAAGCTGATCAATGCAGGGAATGGAGTAGAGGTTCTTTAGTCTTCATATTGAGAGCTCTATAATCAATGCATGCGTAATGTACCACACTTCTTATTCACCAGAACAATTGATGAAGCAAAGAGGCTAGAGCTGGGCCTAATGTGCCTCAAGGCCAACAACTCCTGAATAGCACGCTTAATCTCCTCCCAATAGGCCTTGGGATGCCTACCTTTTGGATGTTTGTATGGGGTCATGATGACTGCCTGCACCCTTGGCTCTAGCTCAATAGTGTGCTCGAACCCCCTATCAGGTGGCTCCCTAGTGGGATGTCTATAAACACTGTAAGGTATATGTCCAAGATGGCCTAAACATCTAGGATTGGTGGTTAGGGCTAGCCCCCTACCTCTAAAATCCTCAGCTCCATTGCCCACTCAATTTCCCCATGCCTCAAATCGGCTTCCATCCTGTGTGCTGGAACTGTCTGTGGTGGGCATCAGTGCATGCCCCTCAAGACAACTAGTTTCCCGTCTGGTCCCATAAATTCCATCTCCAACTTTTGCCAATCTGTGGTCACTCGCCCAACTGAATAAAGCCACTAGACACCCGTTACCACAGTGGTGTCTGGTACATCCACCACAAAGAAGTGGTCAGTCACTGAGTAATTCCTCATGGTCATTGTCAAAGCGGGGTCATATTGGGTGGACTGTGTGGTCCTATCCCTTTGCACAAGGATAGAAAAACCCTCTAACTCCTCTATAGTGATACTCCTCTGCGCCATCTGCACGTCAATGAAGTTGGTGGCCCCACTGTCTACCAAAACTGAGACACATTGCTTGTAGGTTTTAACCCCGTACAGAAATTACCTGCATACGAATTCTAAATCACAGGAAAAATAAAAATGCGAGAGCATAACACATAAAACACATATACACAGAGATTTCCCACTGGATCTCAAAACCGAGACCACCAGCTTGATTTTTCATTATGTTCCTTTCAATGTTACAATACATATTTATACATGCCGAAGCATCCAATACCATGGACCGAAAACCATCGCGTCCAAAACCATGGAACCGAAAACCATCGTGTCCAAAAAACATGTGCGAAAATCATGCACAAAACCACAGGTGGGTCCGCCCAACCTAACATAGGGTCCAAAAACCAAAATTTTCTGGGGCGCTGCCCCGGACCCCATAAAGTGGGGTTACAGGTACCCTCAAACCCCCTGTTAACTATGTGGAAAGAATATAACACAACC
>APFE031107708.1:15107-70506 GCA_000404065.3 Pinus taeda
CTCCACCTTCCCTTCTGCATTTGTCTTCTTCTTGAACACCCATTTGCTGCCAATGGGTTTCCTTCCAGCCGGCAACTCCACTAGATCCCAAGCCTCATTTTTGTGCAAAGATGCCATTTCATCAACCATGGCCTCTTTCCAGAGGTTTCCACTGTTTCCTTTACAATTCTGGGATCATCATCAGTAACAGACAAAGCAAAGTTTGAACAGAAAGCAGATGGACTATACCTTTCTGGCTGCCTTCTTTTTCGAGCTGATCTTCTCACAGCCAGAGTTTGTGGCTCTTCATCTTCTGATTCCTCCTCTGCTACAGAGTCTGATTCTTCCTCCTTTAGTTCAAACTCTATCTTCACAGGTTCCTTTGGTTGGACTTCATGTTTAATAACATCTTTCAACTCTCTGAACACCACATCTCGACTGTACACAACCTTCCTTGTTACTGGGTTCCAAAGCTTATAACCCTTTAAACCATCCTTATACCCAATAAAGATGCATATTTCAGATTTACTATCCAACTTGGTTCATTTCTCCTTTGGAACATGTACATATGCATCACATCCAAATACCCTCAGATGTGAAAGAGAGGGTTTCTTACCAGTCCATACTTCTTGTGGAGTCTTATCCTCCACGCTGATGAAGGTGACCTGTTGACCAAGTAACATGCAATATACACCGCCTCTGCCCAGAATTCTTGTCCTAACCCGACACCACTGAGCATGCTTCTTGCCCTTTCCATCAACGTCTTGTTCATTCTTTCTGCGACTCCATTTTGCTGAGGTGTATATGGAGTAGTCTTCTGCCGTGCTATACCACACTTCTTAGAAAATTCTTCAAATTCCTTACTGCATAATTCTCCACCATTATCTATCCTCAACACCTTTATCTTCTTCTCTGTCTGGTTTTCCACCGGAGCCTTAAATTCTTTAAACCTGTCAAAGACTTCAGATTTCTTCTTAAGGGAATATATCCATGTATTCCTTGAGAAGTCATATATAAATGATACATAGTACACAGACTTACCCAGTGATGGAACCTTCACAGGTCCAAACACATCACTGTGCACAAGCTCTAATATCTGTTTCGTTCTCTTACCACCAGAGGGGAAACTCACCCGATTCTGCTTCCCATATACACAATTTTCACAGAAATCAAAATCCAGAGAGCTATTACTCATACCTTCTACCATACCTTTACCATGAAGTATTCGAAGGCCTTCTCTCCAATATGTCCAAGCCTTTGATGCCACAACATGGTCTTCTCTCCAGAGACCACTAGATTTTCTGCTCATTTTCAGGAACCATAGAACTATTGCACCCGTCAACAACAGTGCTACCTTGCAGCTTGTACAGAGTTCCAATCTGAACTCCCCACATCAATACCAGTGCTCCTCGAACCATCTTGTAAGTATCCTTCTCGAACACTGTCTTTACACCTGCATTCCAACTTGCTTACAGAAATCAGATTTCTAGCCAATGCAGGAATATGCAGAACACCCGGAAGTGTTCTAACCCTTCCACCTTGCAACGTCAACTTTACTTTTCCGCAACCAACGATTCTAGCCTTCCTATCATCCCCTAAGAAGGCATCACCACCATCATATTCCTCATACTCGCGAAACCACTCTCTATGGGGAGTGAAGTGAAAGGATGCACCTGAGTCAATCAACCATGCCTCATGATCTACATGTGTACTTGAAGAAGCCAAGTACACATCCCCACCTTCATCTGAGGTGGTTTTCACCTCTGGAGAAGGAGCATCATCAGATCATTTTCCTTTATCAGGAGCTTTAGATTTACACTCCCCTTTGAAGTGCCCTTCCTTTCCGCATTTCCAGCACACCACCTTTGTAGGTTTTCCTGGAGATTTAGATCTCCCTCTAGATTTAGATCTCCCACTCGATGACTTATTTTTGTTTCTGTTTTGGGACCGTCTCGTACAGACAAGGTATCACCATTCTGGTTGTCCATATTTTTTCGTCTCATCTCCTCCGTCAGCAAGGCTGAGACTATTTCATCAAACTGCAAAGCAGTTGCATTGCTACCTATTGCAATAACCAGACTATCCCACGAGTCCGGTAGAGAACACAACAAACTGATGCACTTATCTTCATCTGAAATTTTAATATCAACAGATAATAAATGACTTACCAGAGTATTAAATGCATTTAGATGCTCCGTCACCGAGTCTCCATCTTTCATCCTCAGGTTATATAGCTTTTTCCGTAGGAACAGTTTATTCACCAGAGATTTAGATTGGTACAAAGTCCCTAACTTCTCCCATAAAGCCTTCGCCGTAGCTTCCCCTGATACATTCAACAATACTGAATCTGAGACACACAATCATATTGTGCTCTTTACCTTCCGATCCAACTTCTTCCATTCTTCATCGGTCACTCTCGTTGGATTAGTACCCGGATCTACCGCAATCCACTGATCTTTATCCACCAACAGATCCTCCATCTTGAGTTTCCACAACTCAAAACTCTGACCATTGAACTTCTCAATCTCTATCTTTCCACTGCTCACCATCTTCTTTCACCACCAAAATCGATCTCGCAGATCTCCACTGAACAGGGTCTACCACAGGCCCGAGCGAAACCCCTCAGCAACAAAGGCGTCCCCTTGAAGCCAAAACAACTCTGTACCAAATTGTATTTTTAACCCGTCAAAAGAAATACCTGCATACGAATTTCTAAAATCATAGAAAGTAAACAATGCGAGAGCATAAAACATAAAACCAACAATATGCACAAAGATTCCCCTGGATCCCAAACACCGGGACTACCAGCCTTGAATTTTTTATTATATTCCTCAATGTTACAATACAATTTTATACATGCCAAAGCATCCAATACCATGGACCGAAAACCATCGCATCCAAAACCATGGACCGAAACCCATCGCGTCCAAAAAACATGTGCAAAATCATGCACAAAACCATAGGTGGGTCCGCCCAACCTAACATAGGGTCCAAAACCAAAATTTTCCGGGGCGCTGCCCCAGACCCCATAAAGTGGGGTTACGGGTACCCCTCAAACCCCCGTTAACTATGTGAAAGAATATAACACAACCCAACAAAGACCCATATCAAAGTGGGTGAATCTTGCGGTGGGCCCCACTAAGAGGCTTGTTGGGACTTAGAAATGACAT
The DNA here is from genome assembly GCA_000404065.3 of Pinus taeda. Classification (NCBI taxonomy): domain Eukaryota; kingdom Viridiplantae; phylum Streptophyta; class Pinopsida; order Pinales; family Pinaceae; genus Pinus; species Pinus taeda. Next base: position 18,257 of record APFE031107708.1, read on the forward strand.
ATTTTCATCCACCTTTTCCTTCACTATTCCTTATATTTCATCATCCCATTAACCTTTTATCATATCATTTTCATACATACATTTGGGTTTCACCTTCTTATTTTCCATTTTATTCATTTTTGTATTACAAGTGAATTTATGATTAAATATTAGAAAATATACATATTTTATTATTCCCAAGAATATGTGAGTTTTGTGATGTGTAGGAAATATGTGAAGAATTAATTCCAAGAGACTTATCCATATCTCCTCCACCATATTAAGGAGATAATTATGCAAGCCTATTCCTAAGGAGAAAATCATGGAGGATTTGGTTGGCATATCTTATTAAATTCCTAAGGAGAAAATCATGGAGGATTTGGTTGGCATATCTTATCCAATTCCTAAGGAGAAGATCATGGAGGACTTGGTTGGCATATCTTATCCAAGATATGTGAGAGATTTGTGGAGGATTCAAAGGGATCATATTTTGTAATAATGGGAAAGTAGTTGAAAATGCTTGAGAGAATTATGGGATCATATCTTGTAATAATGGGAAATTAGTTGAGAGTGCTTGAGAGAATATTGGATATGTAATTATGAGATGGTTATCTTCCTCATGTATATAAGACAGTGCTCTCTCTTCATTTTAAGGAGGAATAATGAATAATGATGGAATAATAGAGAATGGAGATTAGCTTTGATTCTGTTAGCACCTAAATCCGCCTTAGGTTGAATGAAGGCAAAATTCAAGGTAACCACAAACCACGCTCATTCTGGTAGCTAGCCCTACCAGAATAGGAGAGAGCTCTCTCTGAGTCACACTCGGTGAATATGATAAAAAAATGGTCTGAGATGACTTACAGTGAAATATTGATCTTAGGCTGGTAACTGAATATGGATACAAGAAGCAATTTTTATGAATGACTGTGTTTCTGGGATGGTATGGGACCAATGGACCACAATGAACAGAGAATTTAATATAAAGGCACAGATTACTTCGTGAGGCAAGATAGGCGGAGATTCCAATAATTTATTTTGAAACAACACGGAATGGGTAGATTTCTTAGGAGAGTGAAAAGGGCATTAGCACATGAATCCTTTTCAACAGAAGAAAGAACACTGAACACGAAATTTTCCCACAGGCAGAGCAATAAAATTGAATTCTACCTTATCTAACTTAGAAAATATCACTGGAAATGAATATGAAATGAATTATGAAACATAACAAAATACATATGAAACATAAGAGACACATTTTCTACACTCACAACCACATGAATCTCATGAAACAGAGCCGCTGCCTTTCATTAACCCTCTGTAAAAATATACAATGAAGAAACAAAGTTTCTTTCCCACAGTATCCCAAAAGTTACAAGCCAACCAACCCTTTGCAAATATTTTTCATACAATATATAGAATGTGCCATGAAGAGATAGAATGCCCAAGGGTTGGGGAGTTACTCGAATCATTACAAAATGGAGGTGGAAAGCCAACCATTTGCTACAGGTGCAACACTACAAACATGACAAATGGCTTGGGGTGACTATTTGCCTTCCTTTGCCACTTGGATAGAAGCCAATATTGAGTGAAAATACTTTAAATTCCACCTTATCTACCGAAAAAGTGAAGTGCAGATTATCAGGCCCACTTTGGAGAAGTCGCAAATCGAAATTTCGCGAAACAGAGGTGAAATTGGCCTTTTTTCCTATATGTGCCGCACCATTTTCTATATGCGTCGCACCACTTTGGGGCCAGATTTGAGGCACTTGCAAAAGTCCAAAATGTACCCAAGTGTGCTTATTGGAAACCCTATCCTATCTAATTTCCAACCCAAGTGGAATTTTTGAATTTTGAGCTCATTTGCCCCTCCAAATCTTCATTCTCCCAAGACTGCTTCTTGTGTGTCAAAATAGGGGCAGAGAGGTCATTTTTTGGGTGTTTTTGACCTCCTGGAGACTCAAATCATGCCCAAAAATTCTTGTCTGAGTCCCAGTAGTCGTGATTTTGCATGATGAATCCAAAAATGCATGCCATTTCTAATTTGGAGCTCCCAATCGCGCACAGGGAGAAAAAACCTGTGTTTGTGACCAAAAATTTCCATGTGACCAAAATTGTCCCAAATTTCTTGAAATTTGGGTTGGAGGTTCTCTAAGAGGCACTATACTGGGCCACAAAAGCCTCAGCCAATATTCAAAGCCGATCTTTCTCTTTTGCCTATTTTGTTGCTTTGCTCAATTTTGCCTTCAAGATCCTTATCCGGGCCTTTGCACTCATGTTCCGTGCCCTGTAATGATAAACCATCCTCCTCAATATGGTTTTGTCTCTATCTGTCTTCTCCATTAGTCTCTCGAGGTGGATGTTGGTCCACTATAACCAGGACTCATGGTCATTGTTTATCTCTTGCTCCAAGGTAGTGATCTCGATCCTCCTTTGCTGGGCAGCTTGTCGATTCTCACGGATGTTTTGCAGCTCCATGATCTCATGCTCGTCTTCAAGCTGCTTGTTCCTCTAATCCAGATACTTGATGATCCATCTGGCCCTCTCCACATTGAGTGACAAGTCTTGGATCTCCGTGTTCTACTCCTGAATAGTCATCCTAAGTCGGGCATTCTCCACCTCTGCATCATCATCCTGAATGAGGATGAAATCGGCCTCCTGTTCACCTGATGGACCCTCATCATGCACGGGCCTCTTGCCCTTGTCCTGTACCTTTGTAGTCGATGCTGGAAGTGAGGCCCCTTCCACCCCTGGTGGAGATAACACTCGCTTTGCTGCGGCAAATAAGTTCCTACTGCCTCTCTGATATGTAACAAAAACTGGCATGGTAGTGGTCTCATGGTGCTCATACTAATGAGAAGGACCACCCATCTCCTGATCTGGCTCTGATAGTACCTGTGATGTGCTGAAGAGGTCACGGGAGATGAAGTCCTCCCAAGAAATGCACTGCAATCCCAACTGGTGATCTACCAAAATCTATATAAGAGCAAAGTGATACACACTGTTAAGCTACTGCTGAGGGGTCTTATGCAGCATGAAGGTGTTCATCCTCTCTATGTTCCTACTTATGAAAAACAGGAGGTTCATCATCCTCACCCTGGTAAAGTGCATGAGCAACCTAATGTGATAGGCATATAGTCGAGAGAACCTCCCCTCATAGCTGAAGTATTTCATGATCAATTTCATGAGTGGAGCATATGCATATTTCAAGTATTTGAAGGGAAAGACTCTTATGAGCTGACTCAAGAATATGGCCTTGATGTAAGGCTCATAGTGTTGCCTATCCACCTTCTTCTTCTTATGCCACTATTATCCAACATTTGGTATGCCTGTTTCCACTGAGATAGTTTCGGGTGTCAATGTGAAGATGACCCCGGCCAAGATAGAATGACCTCCATGTAGATTAAGTACAAAAAGACGAGCCAACTCATGATGAACTCTAACATTCGCCACCCTTTGACAAAATTCAAAACATGCTAGGTGTTGGAAACATGACATGGTAAGAGGGCATTCTTGTAATTCAGTGAGGGTAGTGGGCTCATCCTTGACATGTTTGCCACTCTTGTGATGTCTCCTGGGAGCCTGCTCTTCCGATGATGAGTCACTTTGTGTCTCCATATCATACTCTGATGAATGTTGTGATGCCATGAATGTTGTGTGTACTATGCTTAGGCTGCCCTTTGATGATGGTGTGAGGCTAGGTGCCTTTGTGATATCTGTCACCAAGGGGAACAATGAAACAGGGAGTATTAGGAAGGGAGCAATATGATGGGAATAGGGGTTATAGGGAGAATTTTGTTTAGGGATATGTAGGGGGTTTGGGTATTTGATAGGGTAGGGTTTGGGGTTTTGACAATGTAGGGTTTTAGGGTGTTACGTTGACCAAAGAGTGGAGGGATAGAGGATAGGGTTTGGTAGTATTTTAGGGTAGGGAAAATAGGAAAAATGAGAAAGGGAAGATAGGGAAAATGGTAGGTGAGGGAAAAATGATGGGTGAAAAGGAACCTTGACACTAACACCACACTTTTGCAACCCTAGCCATCATGGTTTTTGGTGCTTTCTTGGGGTTAATTTTATGAGTTTTGTTGCATTCAAACATCACTGTAAACCACCATATCATTTATAAAATTTGATGAACAAGTCATATCATAGAGCCTACCTTTCAATTTGATGGGCTTCACAAAAAAATTGAGGTGATTTGGCACTGTTTCGGCCCTTGTTTTGTGTGCGTCGCGCGCAAAACCCAGTGCGCCACGCCTTCGGTGTGCGTCGCACCCGTTGAAAACTTGAACTGAGGGCTGGCTCTGTGTGCGTTGTGCCCTATGTGTGCGCCACGCCCCTGTGTATATGCGCCACGCTCCTTGAAATTGCCTCCAACTCACTCAAACACGCACAATGCACACTCAAACCCTTTGCAACGTTTCTATAAGGCTTGGATTAGCACAATGAATTTGACTTTGATGAAAAGTTGTACATAAAGCCTTGGAAGTGATGGGTTAAATTTTTGCTTCTCCAAAAACCCATTTTTATAATGTTATGTTTTGAAACTTTTTCACTGACTTTAAAGCACACTAATTTTCACTTTCCCTTTGAAGTTTTAGCTCAAATGATGAAATTTTTGGCACTCTTTGTAGGGATTGCATGACAGGAGATTTGGCCACGGAAACCATGCCTCCACCTGAAGAAATCAACTAACGACTTTTTTGAAAATTTTGTCATAAATGACACTGTTTGACTTTTCTTCAAAACAGAGTTTTGAAGAAGAGTCGAAGTCTATCCACATGACGATGAAGCTCTCTGAATCACAATTATGTAAGGGCCTCACTCTAGCTTGCATGGCTTTATTGAATATGTTTAAAGACCAAATTGATGAATCCCTAGACCTAAACACCAAAAATGACTTTGTCCTTTAAAGGACCAAACCTTGACTGTCATGGAATTTGGTGATTATTAACAAAAGCCCTGAGCTAGCAGGAGCCAGACATGAGGGGGAATGACTAGCATGACGTTCGCCGTCAAATTATGGCATGCCCCTAGTGGAATTCAGTTGGGTGAATGGAGCGGGACACCTAAAAATGAAATGTATAAAGAGTTTTGATCTCTGACAGAGGACTGACCAGACCGACTCTAACATTGGCTCCAATGTGGGATGGTATCTCCTTGGAGGTGCCAAGAACATCAGATCTCTGGAAGAGCTAGATAGTGCCTTCATCCATTGGGCTATGGAGTCATTATTTCAACAAATAACACAGGACTCTGACTCATTTATGAAACTGAAATGACCAAAAAAAAATTGACTCAAACTTGACTTTGAAATGACTTGAAGAATAACTTGACAAACTCTAGCAAACTGAAATAAAATGGTATTTACAGTGATAGTGGAAGCAGCGTTAATAACTCAGAAATGATACCGCTTGAGCAATCGACCATTGATCGGCCCTCCTGGACAATCTTCCCCGTTTATTTCCTTCAGAAGAAAGGCATTCTGACCCTGATATGCTGCAATCTTGAAAGGACCTTTCCAAATATTCTCGAACTTACTGTGCTTGCCTTTTTCCTCATTTTTTGCATCCCACTTCAGCACCACATCATCCACCTGAAATTTGTCCACCTTTGCCTTTCTTTCATAAATCTTCTTTATTTTCTCTTGCAATTTGGATATGTTCTTGAAAACTTATTCTTTGGTCTGTTGCAAGTGGACCATTTGATTCAACCTTCTTTGCATGGGATCTTCTTCACTGTCGGCATCCTGAAGAAGTTTGACTACCAGGGCAGCGAGAGAGGTAGGAAATATTGTATCAACTCCATAAACAAGATCAAACGGTGACATACCTATGGATTTCTTCTAACTGACCTGATCTGCCCAAAGTGCATTGACCAACTTCTTATGCCAGCTCTTCTTGTTTATTTCCAACAGCTTCTTGATGATGTTGACCAATGATTTGTTCGAAGACTCCGCCAATCCATTGCCTTGCGGATGATAGGCAGTTGGGTGACCCAAAATGATGTGATATTTATGACAAAACTCTACCATCCCTTTTGATTTGAAAGCTATTGCGTTATTAATGATTAGCTTATTTGGGCAACCAAAATGAGACAAGATATTATTTTCAAGGAATGAAATGATTACCACATATGTACCTTATCTGGTGGGAATTGCCTCAATCCATTTCATGAAATAATCTGTGGCTGTGAGGATCCATCTATGTTGTCCGGAAGAAGCAGGATGAATTTCACCAATGAAATCCAATCCCCATTGCTGGAAAGGGGCACTCACCTCTATGGGCTTGAGTGGCAGAGGTTGTAACTTCTGCTTTCCTTCGAAAATTTGACACTCATGACAGCTCTTGACCATCTTATATACATCAGCAAACAATGTCGGCCAATAGTATCCCGCTCTCAGAATTTTATTTGCTGTTGACTTCCAAAAAAGGTGACCACCACAGTCTCCTTGGTGGCAGTCCTCCATGACCTTCTTTGCTTCCTTTTCCACCAAATAATTTAACAAAATGCCACCGGGATCTTTCCAATACAATGCAGAATTTAGAATGCAAAACTTGGCAGCCTTCAACTTGAGTGTTCTCGCTTTGTTTCTAATCACGCCGGGTGGTGGTGACAAATTTTTAAGCACGTATATGATATCTGAATACCATGGAGAAAGAGCAAACATTTCAGATACCTAAATTGATGATCCTTCCTCATTCTCATCGGACATAGCAGCGATCCGATTTATGTCCAAGGCGTGCAAGTTTGATTCAGCCATTAACTTCGCCAATCCCTGTCCTTTCACCAGCTTTGTGGGCTTTATTTCCACATCATATTCCAGCAAGGCTGCAATCCACTTGCCTCTTCTTCCTTCCGGATCAGTCTGCACTAAAACATCTTTGACAGCAGCGTTAGGAACATAGGCCAAAACGTGAGAATGTAGAATATATACCCAGAAATCTTTCAATGCCTTCACAAGTGCAAGGGCTTGCTTCTCAATGATGTTGTACTTTAAGGTTGCATCTCTTATAGCTCTACTAAAGAATGCGATGGGTCTTTCGTGATCCTCTATTTTCTGCAATAACACCGCTGCCATAGTATGCTCTGAAGGGAATGAAAACAATATGAAATCTTGAGTGTAGTCCAGGCTGACTAGAACTGGAGCTGAGGAAAGAGCCAATTTGACCAAATTGAAAGATTTTATAGCCTCCTTCGTCCATTTCACTTGGTTGTCCTTCTTAAGCATGTTTGTCATCTCTCTTAGGTGCTCAACAAGATTAGGTACAAAGCGGCGTAGAAAATTCATCTTACCATTGAATGATTGTATCTCTTTTTTATTCCGGGGCAGATCGATTTGCTGAATTGCTTGCACATGTGCTGGGTCAATACGAATGCCATCTTTTGAGATAATGTGCCCGAGTAGTTTGCCTTCCTCCATGGCGAACAAACTCTTTTTCGGATTCAGCGACAAGCCATATTTTTTGCACTTTTGAAAGACAGTTTTTAGATGGTACATGTGCTCTTCATCAGATTTGGAAAACACCGTCAAATCATCTAGGTATACAACCAAAAAGACATCCTTCTCATTTGCAAAAGCCAAGTCCATTGCACGCTGAAATGTGGCACCTGCGTTCTTCAAACCGAAAGACATTTTAGCGTAATGAAAGGTTCCCCATGGAGTGGTGAATGCTGTCTTGTCTCGGTCATCTTCATGGACAGAAACTTGGTTACATCCGGAATAACCATCAAGTAGTGACATACGAGATGCTCCCACTACTCGCTGAAGTATATGGTCCATTTTGGGCAGTGGATAGTTGTCTTTCAATGAAACTTTATTGAGATTTCTAAAATCAATACATAAGCGAATATCACCTGTCTTCTTTCGTACGGGTACCAAATTAGAGATCCAATCCGAAAATCTGATGGGAACAATGATTCCTGATTTGTACAACCTGTTGATCTCCTTTTCAATAGATGGCAACAACTTTGGATTTAGCCTTTTAAACTTCTGTCTGAATGGTTTTTGGTTGGGCTTGATGGGTATAGTGTGCTAAATTATATTGGTATCATATGTCTTTAAGTCGGAATAATCCCATGCAAATACATCTGCAAATGAAGACAACAAACTGATATATTTGTCCTTGATGTTTGGTGGTAATGCTTTGGATAGTTTTACCAATTTAGGATTAGAAGCTGTTCCGATATTGACCTCTTCCACACCCTTCTCTGTTGGCTTGCGGGCTACATCATCTTGATCAAAGAGTTCTTCTAAAGGTATCAAGCCTTTAGGAATAACGTTATTCTTCAGCTGCAACACGTCCATTTCATTGATCTGCACTTTATCTGTACCATTACTTTTACCATCGTCATTTTCTACGTCAATTGAGGTTTCTTTGAACTTGCCTTTTTTTTGCAGAAAATCATCAATCTCCTCATCATCTTGGAAAACTTGCCAATATCTCTAATTGTCTGGAATGGTTGGATGATGCTTGACCTAGATTTCGAATTTATTACTAGAGTTCATTGGGATCTTCAAACTACTTGTTGCCTTAGCAAGAGCATCAACAATACTATTTTGTATACAAGGCACACATGTCAAGGTGTATTCTAAAAATAATTTTAGGATGTCTAGAAATGCCTTATGGTAAGCCCGCATCCTAGGATGCTTTGCTTGATATTCGCCTCTGACCTGCTTAATCACCAATTCGGAGTCGCCATATACTGAAATCCTCTTGCATTCAGCTTTCTTAGAATCTTTAGGCCAACAATCAGAGCTTCATACTCAGCTTCATTGTTTGAACAATCAAAAGCCAACTTGTAAGAGCATACCTGCACGTTACTAGGCACTTTGTTTGGGACGGAGAAAGGACTGCGTACCCAAATTCCAATTCCAGCGCCATCATTTCCCACTGCTCCATCGAAATCCATGGTCCACAAACCTTCTTCCTCCTCTTGCAAGTGTTGAAAATCTATCTGCTATGCTTGGTCTGCTTGCTGTCCATTACTTTCAGCTGATCGCTCAACGATGTTCTGCTGTTCTTGTTCTTCTTTCTTTAAAATTCCTCTAAAATTTTCTGTTATTTCTGGAATATCATCTGCTTCTACTAACTTACTATCAATATCATTGAAACTATCTGAATACAAAACAAAAGACTCTAAATCTGTATGTACATAATTAATCAGATGATTTATTGGTTTCTCCTTGCTTGTGATCATGTATTTTATTTTTTGTTCCCGATACAATTTCCTCATTTGGCCAAACACCGGAATCGTTGCATAGGAGAAATCTAGCTGTAGTGTCCCTTTCAATTTTGCTATCCAAGACTTAGAAAGAAGCATGCCAAACTTGGGAGGAATATCTACTACAACAACATCCATCAAAACATTCTTCATTGGGAGATGATCCAGACTCACAACCAAGTCTTTGATGAGTCCTATACATCTTACTCTGCTGGAATCAAATGAATAAAGATCATGGTATTGCCGGGTGATGTCCAGACCAAGCTTATCCATGATAGCCTTGGGCATGAGATTGTAAGAAGCTACGAAATCAAACATGGCGTTATGTAACACAAATCATGCAATCTTGAACTGATATAAAAATGTGGCATATCACTATCAGGAGACTCACCATTCGATGCTGGCCCAAAAATCATTTCAGGTTGATCATCTTCGACATTCACCATGTCGGACATTGGGTCCAAATTCAACATTTAGATACTTGTCCTCTATAACTGTTGTTCCTCATTATTTCAGTCAAGGGAATGGATACCTTTAATTTAGAAATCTCATTCTCTAAATTAAAAGCGGGAACCTTTTCTACCTCTTTGACTGGGATTTCTTTCCTTTCCTTTTCTTTCGATGCAACTTGCTGATGTGATTGTTCTGCTGATGGTGATTTGTTGCTACCCGGATCAACTGCCTCCTTTCCTTTCCTTTGTGTAACTGATGAATCAGTCTTTGATGCCTCAACATCCTTCCTTTTCTGAATAGGTTTGACCGGCACATCTCTGTTTCTAATTGAATATCGTTGTTGCTGGGCGGACAGAGCATTCATATAGCCTCTTTGGTACTCATCTGATTCTTCCTCAAAGACGATATCATTTGCTAGAATGAAATCTACGTCTTTGTGTACAGCCTAACTTTCTGCATACTCCTCATCCTCAATGAGATAAATAGGCAAATCATCAGGAGTAAAGAGGTGGTTTTCTTCACCTATTATATTCCCATCCTCATCTGACTCCAGTCCATGCACAAAATTTTGCTGCAAAGGTGGTTGTACTAGTTGTTGTGCTATTTGCTCTTGGGCTCGCTGATCTCTCTGTCTTATTCTATATTGTAGTTGTTGCTGGCCACGAAAGTTAGGATTTCTAACTTGTGGCTCCAGTTTGTCAAGTTTCACCCTTTCAAGCATCTTCTCTACCTTCCGGAGTAATTGATCTACCAAGGAAGATTCTTCTTTTACGGTGACCTTCTTCTCAGCTTTTGCTCTAGCCCTCTTGGTCAGCATATTTGCTTCAATGTTGACCGCTATCTTCTGCATGTCTTCCATTGCAGCCGGTTCCCTCTCTCTTAATTGATAAGCCATGTCAGCATCAAAACCATCCAGGAACTTCACCATGGCTAGTCCCACAGGTGGCCTTAGATGATCTGGAATTTCGTATAAACCTGAATTGAACCTAATGCAATAGTCTTGGACCGACTCACCCAACGTTCTTTGACATTTGCTATAGTCAGCAGAAATTTGAAGAGGATTCTTTTTCAATTCCCATCGGTTAAAATTGTCTTTGTAGGTCGGCCAAGGTACGATACATGAGCGACAAACCTCTGAACCATTTCCTCACTTCACCTGCAAATGTCTGTACAAAGAGTCTCATTGCCACATTCTCCGCATCGATCTCATGAAGTTCATAGAAATCTGCCATTCTGTCCACATGTTGCTGAGTAGTAATGCTGTTAGGAGTGCCATCAAAAAATGGGCATATCATCTAAAAATTGAGGCAGAACAAGGGGTGCAAAACGGGCAACCATCACTCTTGGTGGATTTAGCCTTGGAGGTGTTGGAGGAGTGTGCACAGTTTGTAAGCGGCTAGCAATTAGAGTTTGAAGCTGAGCTATAATGTAATTATCAATTGATCGGTTAGCCCTTTCCGTCTCCAAGTCTACAAGAAACTGTGGATTGTGGACAGTAGAGTCAACTGCCCTTTCGGATTTGGTTTCAAACAACGATAGTTCAAACTGCTCATCAAACTCTAGCTCTTCAAGATACTCAAAAATGTCCGGGCATGAATGGGATTTGAACACGGGAGATATAGAGCTCTCTTGATGATGAATTCTTGAAATCAAATTGGGATTTTCGTAGATGTGCGGAGGATCTGGATTTGGATTAGCCCTGGTATATCTTCTAGAAGCCAGCGTGCTATTGAGAAAAATCAAAGGACACAACCAACTCACTCAACCTATTAAATCCTAAACTTATCATCCGGAAGCTTAAAATTATCAAGAAGTAAGGGGATTGATTTCGTTCCCCAGCGGAGTCGCCACTATGTTAGCACCTAAATCTGCCTTAGGCTGAAGGAAGGCAAAATTCAGGGTAACCACAAACCACACTCAGTCTGGTAGCTAGCCCTACCAGAACAGGAGAGGGATCTCTCCAAGTGACGCTTAGTGAATAAGTAAATGAAATGGTCTGAGATGACTCACAGTGAAATGTTGATCTTAGGATAGTAAGTAAATATGGATACAAGAAGCAATTTTTTATGAATGACTGAGTTTCTGGGATGGTATGGGACCAACGGACAACAATGAGTAGATAATTTAATACAAAGGCACAAATTATTTCGTGAGGCAAGACAGGTGGAAAGTCTAGCAATTTAGTTTGAAATAACGTGGAATGGAGAGATTGCTTAGGAGGGTGAAAAGGTCATAAGTACATGAATCCTTTTCAACAGAAGAAGAACACTCAACATGAAATTTTCCCACAGGCAGAGCAATAAAAATGAATTCTACCTTCTCTAACTTAGAAAATTTCACTAGAAATGAATATGAAATGAACTATGAATCATAACGAAATACATATGAAACATAAGAGACACATTTGCTACACTTACAACCATATGAATCTCATGAAACAGAGCCATTTCCTTTCATTAATCCTCTATCAAAATATACAATGAAGAAACATAGTTTCTTTCCCACAGTCTCCCAGAAATTACAAGCCAACCAACCCTTTGCAAATGGTTTGCATACAATAAATAGAATATGCCATGAGGATATAGAACGACCAAGATTTGGGGAGTTTCTCAAATCATTACAAAATGGAGATGGAAAGCCAACCATTAGCTACAGGTGCAACATTACAAAAATGACAAATGGCTTTGGTGACCGTTTGCCTTCCTTTTCGACTTGGATAGAAGCAAAACTCTTTAAAATTTGCCTTAGTTGCCGAAAAAAGTGAAGTATAGATGAGTGGGCCCAATTGGAGAAAGTTGCAAATCGAAATTTCTCGAAACGGAGGTGAATTTGGCCTTTTTCTCTATATGCGCCGCACCCAATTCTATATGTGCCATGCCACTTTGGAGGCTGTTTTGAGGTACCTGCAGGAGTCCAAAATGTGCCCAAGTGTGCTTGTTGGAAAGCCTGGCCTGTCTACTTTCCAACCCAAGTGGAATTTCTGAATTTGGTACTCATTTTCACCTCCAAATATTCATTCTCCCAAGACTGCTTCCTGTGTGTCAAAATAGGGGCAGAGAGGTAATTTTTTGGGTGTTTTTGACCTCCTGGAGACTCAAATCATGCCCAAATTTCTTGTCCAAGCATCAGTAGTCGTGATTTTTCATGCTGAATCCAAAAATGCAAGTCATTTGTCATTTGGAGCTCCCAATCCTAAGCGCCGTGCCAGTGGCCCGACGCACAGGGAGAAAAAACCTGTGTCGTGACCAAAATTTTTCCATGTGACCAAAATTGCCCCAAATTTCTTGAAATTTGGGCTGGAGGTTCTCTAAGAGGTACTATGCTAGGCCATAGAGGCTTCAGCCAATATTCGAAGCCGATCTTTCTCTTTTTTCCTCTTTTGCCTCTTCGTTGCTTTGCTCAATTTTGCCTTCAAGCGCCTTATTCGAGCCTTCGAACTCATGTTCCGTGCCCTATAATGATAAACCATCCGACTCAGTATGGTTTTGTCCCTGTCGGCCTTCTCCAGTAGTCTCTCAAGGTGGATGTTGATGCGCTCGAGCCAAGACTCACGGTCATTATTAATCTCTTGCTCCAAGGGAGTGATCTTGATCCTCCTTTGTTGGGCAGCTTGTCGATTCTCATGGATGCTTTGCAGCTCCATGATCTCATGCTGGTCCTCAAGCTATTTGTTCCTCTGCTCAAAATACCTGATGATCCATTTGGCCCTCTCCAAATTGAGTGACAAGTCTTGGATGTCCGTGTTCTGCTCCTGGATGGTCATCCTAAGTTTGGCACTCTCCACATCTGCATCATCATCCTGAATGAGGATGAAGTCGGCCTCCTGTTCACCTGATGGCCCCTCGTCATGCATGGGCCTCTTGCCCTTGTCCTGTACCTATGTTGTCGATGTCATATGCGAGGCCCCTTCCACCCCTGGTGGAGATAACACTCGCTTTGCTGCTGCAAACAAGTGCCTACTGCCTCTATGATATGTAACGAATACTGGCATAGTAGTGGTCTCATGGTGCTCATACTGATGAGAAGGACCACCTATCTCATGCTCTGCCTATGATAATACCTGTGAAGTGTTGAAGAGGTCACGGGAGATGAAGTTCTCCCAAGCAATGCCCTGCAATCTCAATTGATGATCCACCAAAATTCGGATAAGAGCAAAGTGATAAACACTGTTAAGTTGCTGTTGAGGTGTCTTATGCTACATGAAGGTGTTCATCCTCTCTATGTTCCTGCAAATGAAAAATTGGAGGTTCATCATCCACACCCTGGTAAAATGCATGAGCAACCTAATGTGATAGGCATATAAACGAGAGAACCTCCCCTTGCAGATGAAGTACTTCATGATCAATTTCATGAGCGGAGCATATTCATCTTTCAAATATCTGAATGTAAAGACTCTTGTGAGCTGCTTCAAGAATCTGGCCTTAATCTAAGGCTCATAGTGTTGCCTATCCACCTTCTTTTTCTTGTGCCACTGTTCTCCAACATTCGGTATGCCGATTTCCAATGAGATAGTTTCGGGTGTCAATGTGAAGGTGACCCCGGCCAAGATAGACTGACCTCCATGTAGGTGAAGCACAAAAATACGGGCCAACTCATGATGAACTCTAACATTAGCCACCCTTTGACAAAATTCAAAACATGATAGATGCTGGAAGCATGACATGGAAAGAGGGCAGACCTGCAATTCAGTGAGGGTAGTTGGCTCATCCCTAACATGTTTGCCACTCTTGTGATGTCTCCTGGGAGCCTGTTCTTCCGAGGATGAATCACTTTGTGTCTCCATCTCATACTCTGATGAATGCTCAGATGCCATCACTGTTGTGTGTGTACTGTACTTGGGCTGCCCTTTGATGCTGGTATGAAACTAGGTGTTGTGATATTTGCCACCAAGGGGAACAATGAAAAAAAGGGGGCATTAGGAGGGGAGTAATATGAAGGGAATAGGGGCTATGGGGAGAAGTTTTGTTTAGGGATATGTAGGGGGGTTAGGGGATTTGATAAGGTAGTGTTTGGGGTCTTGGTAAGGTAGGGTTTTGGGGTGTTATGTTGACACATAAGAGGAGGGGATAGGGAATAGGGTTTGGTAGTGTTTTAGGGTAGGGATAATAGGAAAAACAAGAAAGGGGGGATAGGGAAAAATGGAAAGCAAGGGAAAAATGAGGGGTGAAAATGGAACCTTGGCATCAACACCACAATTATGCAACCCTAGCAACAATGGCTTTTGGTGTTTTTTTTTTTAGTGGTTGGTTTTATGAGTCTTATTGCAATTAAACATAGCCATGAACCACCATATCATTCACAAAATTTGATGAGCAAGCCATGATATAGAGCCTACCTGTTGATTTGAGGGATTTCATAGGCACCTTGAGGCAATTTGGCACGATTTTGGGCCTTTGTGGGTGTGCGTCGCGCGCCAAACCCAGTGTGTCGCGCCCTTGTAAAATTTGCACTGTGGGGTGGCTCTGCGTGCACCGCGCCCCTCTATGTGTGCGCCACACTATGGAAAACGACTCCCACTCACTCTTAAACACACACTTTTCTCTCCTAATCACTTTGCAACGTTTCTCTATGACCTTGATTTGCACAATGACCTTGTTTGCTTGTGGAAACCTCTATTTAAAGACTTTGAAGTCATGGGTTAAATTTTTATCTTCTCCAAAAACCCACTTTGCTAATGTTTCATTTTGGCTTTTTTCACTGACTTAAAGCAACACTGAATTTCACTTTTCCCTTTGAAATTTTAGCTCAAATGATGAAATTTTCGGCTCTCTTTGCAGAGATTGCATGACAGGGCATTTGGCCACGGAAACCATGACTGCACCTGAAGAAATCAACTGACGACTTTTTTGAAAATTTTGTCACAAATGACATTGTTTGACTTTTCTTCAAAACAGAGTTTTGAAGAGCAGTCGAAGTTTATCCACATGACGATGAAACTCTCTGAATCATAACTTTGCAAGGGCCTCACTCTGTCTTGTATGGCTTTATTTGGACATGGTTGAAGACCAAATTGATTAATCCCTAGACCTAATTATCGAAAATGACTTTGTCCATTAAAGGACCAGACCTTGACTGTCATGGACTTTAGTGATCATTGACAAAAGACCTAAGCCAACAGGAGCCAAACATGAGGGGAAATGACTAGCATGATCTTTTCCGTCAAATTATGGCATGCCCCTAGCGGAATGCAGCTGAGTGAATGGAGCGGGACTCCTAAAAATGAAATGCATAAAGAGTTTTGATCTCTGACGGAGGACTAACCAGACCGACTCTAACAGTAATCACGGAAATAAGAGCTTGACAACTATGAAATTGATTAATTTTATAATATCTCATTAAGTGAAAGAAATTACTAGCTGAAGATTCCACATGGGAGGTTGAGAATTTTATACAAAATCATCCTGAATCACTCAAGCATTGAGTACACCACTTTTTTGAAGGAGAGGCGCATGTTAGGTCCCTATAATACTAGTGTAGCCCCCTTATTGTTATTGTTATTGTAGCCCCCTATTATTATTGTTGTACCCATGTATCCCCCATATTGTTATTGTTGTGCCCTTACGTTATTCTTGTTATGTAGGCTTTGATTATATTGTGGCCCCTTAGACTCCTATCGATACCAAGGAGGTATAATAATTTGTATCATCCAAGAATAGTTCATTTATGTGATGTAAAGGAGGTTCCCCCCTCGAAAATTCTATTTCTAAAGTTGTTGATCTATCTTTTCTTCAATTTTGTGAGTTGGTTGCATAATAGTGCACCAAAATAGGGTTAATTAAAAAAATCTACCAGCTATAAAAAATCATTTTTACCATTTGCAGTGTTGTAGAGCTCTCAAGCAACAATGCTACTCTTGCCTTTGTCAAGTGTCCTATCATTGGTGCTTCCCTTGCTTGCCATCCTTTCGTCCGTTGCTTAGTGCGTTTCTTTCGATTTTTCTCGAATGGTTCTCAATTTTTTTTTTTTCATTTACATAGGAACCATGCCTCTAGGTAATGTCCATATTTCTCTTTAATTTAACTTTTTAGCGGAGTAGAATTGAAAATTAGGTTAAAAAATCCATTGTTTTTGATCTTTTTTTCCCTATGTTGTGCGTTCGACTAGTTTGGATCGCACCGATGGCAGTGTTCCCTATAAATTTATAGGGTGAATCGCAAATCAATGCATTCAATTAACACATCATAATTTTTCACTGTGTTTGTTAAATTGATACACACTGGGAAAGTTATAATTTTTTCCGCGACACGTTTGGTAAAAGTTACTTCCTGGTGTGTTTGTTTTTACCAAACGCCCGCATGCATAAATATTTTAAAAATATAGCTCAGTGTGTTTATAAATGTAAACATTCCGTTTTGATGTGAAAAGATTATTCATATGCACCTGTGTGAGTTGTATGTCAATACACCGCGTTGAGAAGTAAAAAACCGATTTTGAGCGCTGCATTTGGTAAATTGATACACATTGAGAACGTTATAATTTTACCATGATGCATCTGGTAAAAGTTACTTCCCAATGCATTTATTTTTACTAAATGCACTGCATGCATACATATTAAGAAAAGGTTATTAATATGCACTGATGCATATTGTATATCGACGCACCACATCAAGAAATAAAACCCAATGTTTAAGCAGTGCATCAAGTAGTTGTACGCATTGTTTTCAATGCTTTAGTGTGTTTTTTTGCCCATTGTTCTAGGTGCTTTACTGTTTTTTTTGCGCATTGAGGATGCTTTTTTTATTATTGAAAGTTATATTTCCATTTTTATAAACACATTTTTCACTTATATATATATATATATATATATATATATATATATATATATATATATATATTATATATATATATATATATATGTTTTGTGTATGAGGTTGATGTATTTTATATGTCAATCATGCAGTAGAGACATCAACAGAGGGAGGAGCAACAACAATAGGAGAAAATGGCAGACTAATACGATGTGGTTCGACCATGGGACTCATGAGAGAGGGAGCGGGATTTATACCCTCAACGACCCAAGTCTTATTGAGGAATGCAGGCCTCCTTAAGTACTATGAAGAGGCGACGTTCCTGAAGGGGCACTCTGGGTTGTTGGCACAACTGATTCGTCGATGGGATGCCCACCGACATGCTTTCTATGTTAGTCCTAACACATGGTATGGTCCCACTGAGGAGGACATATATTTCATCACTGGCCTATTGAGGAGAGTGAAGGATTTTCCCTAGTTTCCTGATGTCCCCTGTTATCACTCAGGTTGTTCCCTGCTTCCTGTAGGTAATACGACCGAGGTAACCAATAACTAATCTTTTAGCTGCAGGTCCTAGCCTATCTGCAACCAGAGAGGGCTCTCTCTTTGTAATTTAGCTTTGTTTTGAAGTATTTTAGGCTAGTTATGATGAACAGGGTTTGCTTTTAAGTTTGTTGGATAGTGATCTCAGATAGAACTGGGATGCAAGTGTATAACTGTTTTTTCCATTGGGCAATGGAGTCACTGCAAGTGTAATCGTTGAAAGAGTTTCTTGGTGAAAAGGTAGTGCTACAGAGTAGGATAGGCAGGCTAGAAACAATTTTGAAATCTGGAAATGATGGAATGAAGTCAGGGAATGAAAGGCAATCAAGAATCTTTCATTATACTGGCAGAGGGAAAGTGTATGAATATTGTGTAGGAGCAATTAAAGATTCCTAAACAGTATTCAAAATGAGAGAACTAGTGCAAACATGAGCAGTTAAGAATTCATATTCATGACTAGTCCTGAAGAAAACATAATTAATAACAGAGATTGAACATAAGGTGCATTCAAACAAATCCTACGCTATTCTTCTTCTCTGTTACCAAGATCATGAAACATAGGTGAGATTTACAAAAATAGAGAACATAAAACACAGTTTAGTATAACTTATTGTTCCATAGCATGACGCAGGAATTTTGTAGCAAGTCCCAGAACATCCAATCCACCTTCAGATCATTCAGACACAGTGAACTTCAACCGCCATTTGTATTAGTACAGTCTGATATGTTATAGTGCAGTTCAGAAACAAGAAATCATCAACCCTCAAAGACATCTCTTTTACAAGTATATATAGGAGTTTTTTACAAAATATCCCATAGGGAAATATCTGGAAATCAATGTATCCATCTACTTTGACATAATTAATGACTATTTGTGGAAAAATTGTGCAGCAATAACTGAGGAATTAAAAGCTCTTTACTCGTTGTGGCTGGTGCCCTGTGTGCTGTTAACCTTTTGACTCTCGCTGTCGATGGGTGACCGCTTCCTTGAAATGTTGTCTTGTAGTGCTGTCCTGTGACACCTGTTCTACGCTTTTGAATATTAGCGTGAGTTTCACCCATTGTTAATTTGAATTTTCTGGTAGCTGTGCCATATAATGCAATTTGGTCATGCAGTCAATAAATGAAAAGAGATTCAAACTACTTTAAAATCTGAAGCAAACTTTGCCACCAATCCTCAATTGGCAATTGATGTTTTCTTAACTTGTATAATGTTTCATTAGCTTCAGTGTAGGTATAATAATTCGGCCAAACTGGAAAAAGGTGTGCTACCTCATGCGCTATGTAAAACAAATCCTCCAGCTTGTCATATAAACTCTGCCCTGTGGGAGAAACTGCTTCTTCTGTACTGCTGGATGATGCTGTGATTTGATTCTGTATGAAGGTACTCAGCCTGTTTGCATACTGTTCCTGTTTTAGTAGCCTTCTAGCACTAGTAACCAGGCTGGGTAAACCTTTGGCTTGCAAATTTTCAAGCCTATGTCTAAAAGCATTTACCTCTAACTGCATTTCCTGGCATTTCCTTTCTATAGTTTGGACAAAATTCCTCATGGTCAGCACTTTCTTGACTCTTACTATAGTCTCTGTCCTGTTCTGGATGTTTAGTGCTGCCAACGAGTCACCAGTACTAGTATTCAAAAAGTGAATCAATCAAGTGGCTTGCTCAGGCTTATCTGCTAGTAATGTTCTGGCTTTATGAGTTTCATGCTGAGCCACAACCATCAATTCTACTTGGTCAAAAATGGTTTGTATTCCTGTCCATTGTTTAGCAAGAGATTGGCCAATTTTATTCCACAAAATTGTTTTTATCTCAGTCAGGGTTCTATGGAGAGTGAGGTCTTTCTCCAAGGCCTTTATCTTATTTTCCAGGGCCTTTACTTCCCTGGTTTTCTCAGCAACTGTCATTTTTGATTTGTCATAACTAGCCTCAATCTTGGCTAGCTTTTCTTTTGTTTCCTTCATCTCTGCCATTTGCAATTCTAGAGCTTTAATCTCTTTCATCATGGCCTCCATGCTCACGCTGGCTTCTTGCACTGCTGCTGCTGTTGGATCTGCTGAAGTTGATGCACTTGCTGCTGAAGTCGAACCTGGAGGAGGTGCTGCTATAGTGACTGTTATTGGAGGAGCTATAATTATTGGAGCTGTTACTATTGGCGCTGTTTGGGATGGTTGAGGGGCCAACTCTGGCTGTTTCCCTCGTTGAGCTTCCTCCAATGCTTTCTCTGTTTGCATTATTCTTTGATTCATCCTCATAAGTAGACTTACCACATCCTCTACTTCTTATTGTTGTGCTACTTCTGCAGTTTGAGGATGTATGGTAATTGGCAGCTTCATTTGTTTTCTCAGTGCTGCTATGTCTTCCTCCTTTTTTCTAATCAAGGCCTGTGTGCCTTTGGGATCTTTGGGATCATGTCCCAAATCTATGATGATCTCCTCCAAGGATTTTATCCTATTATCCTTGGCCAATGATGAGGCCTTTTGCAGCTCTAACTGGGCAGAAGTATTGTACAAAGAATTCTGCAATCTATGGGCCAATAAAGCCTTGTCTGCCAATGTAGAATAAACCATTTCTCCTGTCTGCTTATGTAATTCAATCTGGTCTAAAGGATGAATATCTTTTGCTAGTACCTCCAGATTGGTTCTAATGTAATCTGCAGCTGACTGTGGCTGCTGTGTGGTAGGCCTGAAGTGACTGAGAGTCATCTTCCCGGCTTCTATAGGTTGCCATTAGCCTTTGTTGATTTGTCGGAGCCATTCTCATTAATTGGTTGTAAAGCTGAAACCTTATTGGCTCGTTCCTAGCTTTAATCTCTGTGAATGCCTTCTTTATATCCGAGCCCCTTTGGGCCTGCTGTTTGGAGGATGAAACCTCCCCACCTGGTTGTTTCTCTTGCTCCTGCTGAAAGGAGTTGGCCGATGTTTCCAAGATACGAGGGATCTGCTGCTCAGAAGTTCCCTCACCCCTGATGTTTCCTACAGTCTCTTCAGTGATTTCCTCCTCGACATAGGGGTTTAGCCTCTGTCTTTTTTCCCCTTGCTGGTCTGTGGATGTCCCTGTGGGTGTACCATCTGTTCTATCCCTCTTTTTACCTTTTTCCTCATTGTGAGGAGTTTGAAGCACATGGATTTCAAGTGATTTTGTTTGTGTTAAAGGGCTTTTCTCTTGACCCTTTTCCCTTTGAAATTTTAGCTCAAATGATGAAATTTTCGACTCTCTTTGCAGGGATTGCATGACAGGGCATTTGGCCACGGAAACCATGACTGCACTTGAAGAAATCAACTGACGACTTTTTTGAAAATTTTGTCACAAATGACATTGTTTGACTTTTCTTCAAAATAGAGTTTTGAAGAGCAGTCGAAGTTTATCCACATGACGATGAAACTCTCTGAATCATAACTTTGCAAGGGCCTCACTCTGTCCTGCATGGCTTTATTTGGACATGGTTGAAGACCAAATTGATTAATTCCTAGACCTAATTATCAAAAATGACTTTGTCCATTAAAGGACCAAACCTTGACTGTCATGTACTTTAGTGATCATTGACAAAAGACCTAAGCCAATAGGAGCCAAACATGAGGGGAAGTGACTAGCATGACCTTTTCCGTCAAATTATGGCATGCCCCTAGCAGAATGCAGCTGAGTGAATGGAGCGGGACTCCTAAAAATGAAATGCATAAAGAGTTTTGATCTCCGATGGAGGACTGACCAGACCGACTCTAACAGTAATCACGGAAATAAGAGCTCGACAACTACGAAATTGATTAATTTTATAATATCTCATTAAGTGAAAGAAATTACCAGCTGAAGATTCCACATGGGAGGTTGAGAATTTTATACAAAATCATCCTGAATCACTCAAGCATTGAGTACACCACTTTTTTGAAGGAGAGGGGCATGTTAGGTCCCTATAATACTAGTGTAGCCCCCTTATTGTTATTGTTATTGTAGCCCCCTATTGTTATTATTGTACCCATGTATCCCCCATATTGTTATTGTTGTGCCCTTACATTATTCTTGTTATGTAGGCTTTGATTATATTGTGGCCCCTTAGACTCCTATCGATACCAAGGAGGTATAATCATTTGTATCATCCAAGAATTGTTCATTTATGTGATGTAAAGGAGGTTCCCCCCTCGAAAATTCTATTTCTAAAGTTGTTGATCTATCTTTTCTTCAATTTTGTGAGTTGGTTGCATAATAGTGCACCAAAATAGGGTTAATTAAAAAAATCTACCAGCTATAAAAAATCATTTTTACCATTTGCAGTGTTGTAGAGCTCTCAAGCAACAATGCTACTCTTGCCTTTGTCAAGTGTCCTATCGTCGGTGCTTCCCTTGCTTGCCATCCTTTCGTCCGTTGCTTAGTGCGTTTCTTTGGATTTTTCTTGAATGGTTCTCAATTTTTTTTTTTTTCATTTACATAGAAAACCATGCCTCTAGGTAATGTCCATGTTTCTCTTTAATTTAACTTTTTAGCGGAGTAGAATTGAAAATTAGGTTAAAAAATCCATTGTTTTTGATCTTTTTTTCCCTATGTTGTGTGTTCGACTTGTTTGGATCGCACCGATGGCAGTGTTCCCTATAAATTTATAGAGTGAATCGCAAATCAATGCATTCTATTAACGCATCACAATTTTTCACCATGTTTGTTAAATTGATACACACTAGGAAAGTTATAATTTTTTCCGCGACACGTTTGGTAAAAGTTACTTCCTGGTGTGTTTGTTTTTACCAAACGCACTGCATGCATAAATATTTAAAAAATATAGCTCGGTGTGTTTATAACTGTAAACATTTCGTTTCGATGTGAAAAGATTATTCATATGCACCTGTGTGAGTTGTATGTCGACACACCGCGTTAAGAAATAAAAAACTGATTTTAAGCGCTGCATTTGGTAAATTGATACACATTGAGAACATTATAATTTTACCACGATGCATCTGGTAAAAGTTACTTCCCAATGCATTTATTTTTACTAAATGCACTGCATGCATACATATTAAGAAAATGTAGCTCGGTGAGTTCGTTAGCTTGAACATTCAGTTTCAATGCAAAAAGGTTATTAATATGCACTGATGCATATTGTATATCGACGCACCACATCAAGAAATAAAACCCAATGTTTAAGCAGTGCATCAAGTAGTTGTAAGAATTGTTGTCAATGCTTTAGTGTGTTTTTTGGCCCATTGTTCGAGGTGCTTTACTGTTTTTTTTTGCGCATTGAGGATGCTTTTTTTTTTATTGAAAGTTATATTTCCATTTTATAAACACATTTTTCACTTATATATATATATATAATATATATATATATATATATATATATATATTATATATATATATATATATAAATATATATATATATAAATTATGTTTTGTGTATGAGGTTGATGTATTTTATATGTCAATCATGCAGTAGAGACATCAACAGAGGGAGGAGCAACAACAATAGGAGAAAATGACAGACTAATACGATGTGGTTCGACCATGGGACTCATGAGAGAGGGAGCGGGATTTATACCTCAACGACCCAAGTCTTATTGAGGAATGTAGGCCTCCTTAAGTAATATGAAGAGGTGACATTCCTGAAGGGGCACTCTGGGTTGTTGGCACAACTGGTTCGTTGATGGGATGCCCACCGACATGCTTTCTATGTTAGTCCTAACACGTGGTATGGTCCCACTAAGGAGGACATATATTTCATCACTGGTCTATTGAGGAGAGTGGAGGATTTTCCCTAGTTTCCTGATGTCCCCCATGGTATTACAACATAGATTTAACTTGTCTACTCTTAGAGATATGTCAGGATGTGCTGTGTGCACTAAATATTTAATGTGTCTGGTGTACAACTAAAAATCATTTCTTTTGGTCCAAAGGAGGTTAGGTGCCTCTCACTATTAGTGAATGCCATTTAACACTATATTAGTGATGGGAAGTGCATTAGTTTCCCTCTTTTGTTTTATGTAAATTCTTTGTTGTAGAGGCCACGATGTATTAGATGGTATGCCATTTTTTTATGGTAGTTTTGCATGGCTTTAGATAGATGTTGTGTTATGATACAAGGGAGGAAGAAATTCCATTTTACATCATAGTTTTTTTTGTTTATTTTTGAGAGGTTTACAAAGATGAGGCCTACTTTTAACCATCGTCCTCTTAGGATGATCACTGAGGTGCGGATGCCCACATGGGGCGAGATGATGCCTAAGAGGGGTCTGCCAGAGTATCCAGGCAAGATTTCCACCAAGGCATTGCAGCTACTGGGTAGTGAGGATGACCACATGTTTGTCTTGTTGCCTTGACCTTATGTTGAGATGGATTGGTGAAAATGTCCCAACATTTTCTGTAAAGTAATCTAGTTTCATTTTATTGTCTTAATTAATTAGAATAAAATTTATTCTAGCACATTCTTTAACTTGTTTTATTAATCTGTTTAATGAAATTGTCTAATTATTGTTGTGTACTATATATTTTGTAGACATCAACAATTTTGTTGGGGACATGCCTCATCCCCCACCAGAGGGAGATGCTAAGATGGATGAGGTTGCGGAGGGTGAGGCACATCCTAAGATGTAGATGGACATAGGCATGTAGGCACTTAGGGTTGGTATTAGATTCAGGATATACTTCTGCGACCAACTCTGTAGACTGTTGGTTGAGGAGGGAGTTTGCCTTGTGATAACTTGAGATATTAGGGAAGATATTAGGCTCGTGGAGCTCTTGAGGGAATGCGCACGCGATATGATGAGTATGATGTGCCATATCATCAGAGCAACCGGGCTACTGGAAGCGAGGAGGGATCATGGGCATGCAATATATACAAATCAGTCTTCACCCAGTATTGCCCCATCAAATCACGAGGATCAGGGTGATGATCCTTCTAGTGATGAGGGCAGTGATCCTTTAGATACACAATCTTCACCAAGGCGTACTAGCCCATCATATCATGATTAGGGTGTCAATGATCCTTCTCTTAGTACTCCACCTCCTCATCATTCACCATTATCACCCACGACTGCCTCATGTTTATGATCCTTAGAGAGTAGATGAGCCACCTTCTTCTTCACCTCATAGTTCGACTATTGAGGCAATTGACTATCCATCGTCTTTTACTATAGACCAAATTTCCACTACTATTGTATCATATTCTATTACACTAGAACATGCTACCCCTACTATTGTTGTATCACATATTTCACTTGATCATCCAGTTATTTGACTTGGTGTGTGCAATTATTTGTTCATGTTTATGTACTAAATTTACATGTTGGTGTTGATGTGTATATTGTTAGGTCATGTTGGATATTTTCATTTAATGTGCTTGCAAATAGATGTGTATGTGATAATAGTTATTTGACATGAGATGTGTATTTGAGGATGTGTGTGGTGATGATGTTAGATTACAATGCTTTTACTTTGCTAGATGTGATAACGATGATGATGCCGTGTTAGATTATTAGATTTGTGTGCTAGCTAATGATGTTTATATGTGTTAGAGGTATATATAATTAGATGATAACAAATTTGAATGTGTATTTTAGATGATATTTATGTTTGTTAGATGACTATCATCAGCATGATGTTTATTTTTATAAGATGATATTTATTATAGATTATATATTGGTGAACTTATATCAAAATTTTATATATGAAATTACATGTAAAACGACTTATTTTAAAAAAATGCAAAGATATTTTTATAAATTACAAAGTTTAATATGGTTGAAACTATAGTTATAAAATCACTGTAAATATTTTTCTAATTCCTAGATAGTTCATACATATTCATCCTAACCTTTTTGTAAAATATTTCAATACTCACAATGAAAAATAATTAAAGGTAAAAATAATTTGTAGTTAGTTCTTAATAAAGACGAAAAATGTGTAACTCATTCAATTTTTAATATAAATTAATAATTAATAATAAATTATATTAAAAAATACAAATTTAAACAATGAAAAATTACTCATGGTCTCTATATAAAGATAGAAAACCACTATAGATCCATGTTAATCATAAATTTATGAAGCACTAAAAGAGATTAAATCTTTTGACATGTACATCTTTTTTCAAGTTTTGCATTCTAAAAAGAGATTTTCATATAATGAGATTCAATCCCTCTCGACTCTTGGTAGATCCATTGTTAAGATGGATCTATACTGGTTTATAAAATTCAATCTATTGTTAAGTTTAAAAAACTTAAGTCAAATTTTGTTATAATTAATTTACATTTAATATAACTTAAAAACTTTTATTTTAATAAAATTTGATTCATGACTAAAGTTATGAGAGTTTCAAGCAATTTAAATTTAATATTTATAGCAACTCTTACCAATTTAAATTAAATTTTCTCTCTCTAAAGATGAGGAAGAAATGTAAAATAAGGCTTGTGAAGTTACTTGTAGTTGGGGATTTGCTCTATTGGAAGTTCTCCCTTAAAGAGGCAAATGAACTTTTTTTTAGTAATAAAGATATAATATTTTGGTGCTAATTTGGTTCTTTATTTGCTATTGTGGTTTAAATTTATCCCTTTTTTTTTTTTTTTTTTTTTTTTTTTTTTTTTTTTTAATAATAAAATTGACTTAAATAATACAAAAATCATACTATATTAGATTTAGCTTTTTGACAAATAATATATTTGAATATTTCTTTTTTGTTTGTTTGTCAAGTTGTTTATGATCCTCCTGGATTGATCTGTGGCTTGAGAAACCACAACCCAAGGGCATCTAATCCATCAAAGTGACCCAGGGATCACACCCGACTTGGGCCACACTAGCCCTAAGCTGATTGGATTTTTTAGCACGTCTCCTCCCCTAGCACAAACACAACCACCCTCGTGAGGTTTGATCCTAGGTTGCCTTGCTAACGAGGTCCATCCTCAACCATTGTGCTAGTGGGACTTGACATATTTGGTTATTTCTTAATGAAGAACTCAAGAAATATTATTTTTTCGACATACTTGTCACGATATAGTCACTAAAATTCACGCTCTCACATTAACCTAGCTAGCACATCATGTTTACAATGATAAAGACATGTCTACTTTAAATAAGTTACTTATAAATACATAAAAATAGATATTTATTTTACATAATCTAAATAAGAAAGAAAAATGCATCACCAAATCTATTAGAAAGTCAAACAAATGCCTCTTAATCACCATCACACTATTTGTCATTTAATTCTTAGCCATAAAATATTTATTAATTCAACTTTTATTTATAATTACCATTGAAAAGAAAAGTCAAAACTCTTCCATTATCCATGAAGAAACAATAAAACCTCTCATGCATCCATGTAAGCCCATTTGTTTCTCTTATATATGGTCCATAAAAAGATGTAATCAACATTTTACACATGCACAAAAGGCCTCCTTTTAGTTTACATAATGTTGCAAGAGCTAGAATTTAAATATAGTAAACACGAGTTTACCTCTCACATCAAGAATTTAATCTTACATATTAATACTTAATTTTTTCATTGTTAAAGTCCACATAGATTTATCATTACATGATTTATATTGATTTTGATATAAACCTGAAGAAAAAACATGTGAAATGATTAATAAATCAATAAATATCTAACATCTAATTATACATTCATTTTCTTTAATTCCTTCATCTCAACCGTTTTATGTCAAGTATGGAAGAATCAACGCATTTTATCAAAATCACAGAGTGCTCTTGTGAACCTTTCTAGAATAAATCTTCATTGTTCTATTTCCAAATTCTGTATATTCACATTATTAGGATATTCTTCTCATTTTCCTATTTGAGAAGGATTGTCACCTCGAATCCTTGTTATCATAGATATTGTAGACGATGTTTTAAACATTTATATTTATGGAGATATGTTTCATTGTGAAAATAAGGAAGGTTATTTTAATATATTGGAAAACTTTAACAATGGTTGTATGAGGCCTTTTAGTACACATATAGAACACAAATATGATTTTCCTTCTCCATTTTTGACTATCACTTTGTGAGTTATTTTTACTCACAATGTGATTTGAGAAAGGAGACAATGAGTATATTTAGATTGATGTCTTAAAAAAATATAGTTATATAATGGGAATCCTTAATGGAGTGCTCACCTTTAATATTCAAAGTGGACTTTTGCATTATCTAGAGTAGAAAGTGTTTTATATTAGAAATATATGTTTGGGGTCACAAAAGTATGACAAAAAAGGTACAAAATTGATAACTCATGCTTAGAATACAATCTTTTGATCCATTGTGATGTCTATCCAAAGCCTATAGAAAAAGTCTACTGTAAATTAGAATTAAATAAATATGTTAAAATTTTAATTTTTAAATTATAAATTACATAATTGGAAATACTTAGTTTTAAGTGTGAAAATGTATCCACTGGAAAAAAATGTGTAAAAATGTTTACGAATCTTACCAATTATATAAAATTCCAAAAATATGAATAAAAAACAATATAATTAGTGAAATTAAGGAAACTAAAACATATCACAATAGTATAAATGATGAAATAACACAAGTACATATCACTGCCCGTTGTCATCACCCTGATTATCTTCCTCACTTGGCATGATAGCATTGTTGTTCTCAAAAATATGTTTTGATAGAGGGACAAGTCTTAATACGAACCACCAATCCCTATCCAACACATCTAGGTAAAAACACACTTGGTTGCAACATTTGGGGAAAACATAAGGCTCCCTAGGTTCATGCCACATGTTTCTGGAGTTGATAGATATCAACCCAATATCGCGATCTTCCTTTACATTATTCCGATCAAAGGTGTCCCACCACTTACACCTAAAAAAGCAAATTGGAATAGATGTAATTCCACTTCAATGATCTCTTGTATCTTTCCAATGTAACCTAACATCCCATTTACTAGGTTTTGATCGTGGTGGCTAGCACAACTATATTGGTCAAACTCAACTTCCACTCCAACAGTCTTGTGTTATGCATCCATCATTGACATCCTCCGTGTGAAAATGATGTCTATATGCCCACATAGATGGGAACAAATGCACCTATAAAAATGTTAAAAAATCACATTATCATGTGTCTAATAACCTGAACATAATTAAAATATAAAATATAGATGTTACAATTCAAAGGTGCATTATGAAGTTAAAAATTGTACCAAAATAGATTATTACTGAGTTGTTGCACCCAATTCCGATCTTTACTACATCCTTCTCAGTACGCACGTAACGACCATATGCACCGTATTTCTCTCTAACTTGATCAACAACCCAATTGTTAGGGCATGTCATTGGCATATTTTCTTTTAAATGATAAAGATAAGACACACTTGAGTTTGATTTGGTAGAGGGAATGAGTTTGTGTTCAAAGGGTCAAGTTTGTCTCAATCTGATTTAATCTACTAAAGAAAGAGTTGACTGGGTTTTCCCCTGACCTTGTGCCTACATCTTGTGTTCATGATATTTTTTGTTTGGCATTTGTCTTGATGAATGAAACATGAAAGAACTAATAAGAAACCTAATTACAAGAAAATTTCAAATACTAAGAGAAACCTAGCTAAATAAATTAATCCTTTGATGCCCTAAATTTCTCAACTGTTGGGTTGTGTTATATTCTTTCCACAACTAGCCATAGTAGTGAAGCTGGGGTGTTGGGGGGGGGGGGGGGGGGGGTTCGGGCGGGCAGCAGTAGCCCCCCTCTATGGGGTCTAGGGCAGCGGCTGGGAATTTTTATTGGACCCTATATTAGGTGGGTGGACCTACCTATGGTTTTGTGCATGGATTTCGCACATGGTTTTGGGCGTGATGGTTTTCGGTCTATGGTATTTTGTAGATCCGATCAAGGGAACTATGGTTATGTTCCACTCAAAGGTTAATGGCTTGGGGTTTATGGATGCTTCGACATGTATATATATGTATTATAAAATTGAAAGGAACATAATGAAAAATCAATTCAGTAGTCTCGGTTTTGGGATCTAGGGGAAAATCTTTGTGTATATTTGTTTAATGCGTTATGCTCTCTCCATTGTTTATTTTCTGGTTTTAGAATTTGAATGTAGGTAATTTCTGTATGGGGTTAAAACCTACATTTGGTATTAGCACTGTTTTGGCTTCAAGGGGACGCCTTTACTGCCGAGGGGTTTTGCTTGGGCCTGTGGAAGACCCTATTCAGTGGGAGATTTGTCGGATCGATTCTTGTGGAGAAAGAAGATGGCGAGTAGTGGAAAGATAGAGATCGAGAAATTTAATGGTCAAAGTTTTGAGTTGTGGAAACTCAAGATGGAGGATTTGCTGGTGGATAAAGATCATTGAATCGCGGTAGATCCAGGTACTAAACCAACGACAATGTCCAATGAATACTGGAAGAAGTTGGATCGAAAGGCAAAAAGCACAATACGATTGTGTGTCTCAGATTCAGTATTGCTGAATGTATCAGGGGAAGCTACGACAAAGGCTTTGTGGGACAAGTTAGGGACTTTGTATCAATCTAAGTCTCTGGTGAATAAACCGTTCCTACGGAAAAATATGTATAACCCGAGGATGAAAGATGGAGACTCGGTGACAGAGCATCTAAATGCATTTCATCCTATGGTAAGCTAGTTATTATCTATTGATATTAAAATTTTAGATGAAGATAAGCGCATTAATTTGTTGTTTTCTTTACTAGATTCCTGGGACAGTCTGGTTGTTGCAATAGGTAGCAATGCAACTACCTTGCATTTTGATGAAATAGTCTCATCCTTGCTAACAGATGAGATGAGACAAAAAAATATGGAGAGCCAGAATGGTGATGCCTTGTCTATACGAGGACGATCGTAGAACATAAACAAAAATAATTCCTTGAGTGGGAGACCTAAATCTAGAGGGAGATCTAAATCTCCAAGAAAATCTGTAAAGGTGTGTCAAAAATGCAAAAAGGAAGGGCACTACAAAAGGGA
The DNA here is from genome assembly GCA_000404065.3 of Pinus taeda. Lineage (NCBI taxonomy): Eukaryota > Viridiplantae > Streptophyta > Pinopsida > Pinales > Pinaceae > Pinus > Pinus taeda. Next base: position 49,104 of record APFE031107708.1, read on the forward strand.
TTGTAAATCTAAAGCTCCTGGGAAAGGAAAGGGATTTGATGATTCTCCTTCTGCAAAGGAAAAAACCACCTCATATGAAGGTGGGGATGTGTATTTGGCTTCTTCTTCAAGTACACATGTGGATCATGAGGCATGGTTGATTGACTTAGGTGCATCCTTTCACTTCAATCTCCATAGAGAGTGGTTCTGCGAGTATGAGAAATATGATGGTGGTGATGTCTTCTTAGGGGATGAAAGGAAGGCTAGAATCATTGGTTGCAGAAAAGTCAAGTTGAAGTTGCAAGTTGGAAGGATTAGAACACTTCCGGGTGTTCTTCATATTCCTGAATTAGCTAGAAATCTGGTTTTTGTAAGCAATATGGATGATGCAGGTGTAAAAACAGTGCTTGAGAAAGATATCTGCAAGATGGTTCGAGGAGCACTAGTATTGATGTCAGGAGTTCATACTGGAACTTTGTACAAGCTGCAAGGTAGCACTGTTATTGATGGGTGCAATAGTTCTATGGTGCCTAAAAGTGGAGTAGAAAATCTAGTGGCCTCTGTAGAAAAGACCCTACTATGACATCAAAGGCTTGGACATATTGGAGAGAAGGGCCTTCAAATACTTCATGGTAAAGGTATGGTAGAAGGTATGTCTAATAGCTCTCTGGATTTTGATTTCTATGAAAATTGTGTATATGGGAAGTAGAATCAGGTGAGTTTCCCCTCTGGTGGTAAGAGGGCGAAACAAATATTAGAGCTTGTACACAGTGATGTGTTTGGACCTGTGTTGATTCCGTCACTGGGTAAGTCTGTGTACTATGTATCATTTGTAGATGACTTCCCAAGGAATAAATGGATACATTTCGTCAAGAATAAATCTGAAGTCTTTGACAGGTTTAAAGAATTTAAGGCTCTGGTGGAAAACCAGACAGAGAAGAAGATAAAGGTGTCGAGGACAGATGATGGTGGAGAGTTTTGCAAGAAGGAATTTGAAGAGTTCTGTAAGAAGTGTAGTATAACACGATAGAAGACTACTCCATACACACCTGAGAAAAATGGGGTTGCAAAAATAATGAACAAGACGTTGATGGAAAGGGCAAGAAGGATGCTCAGTGGTGCCGGGTTAGGACAATAATTCTAGGCAGAGGCGGTGGAGACTGCATGTTACCTGGTCAACATATCACCTTCATCAGTGTTGGAGGATAAGGCTCCACAAGAGGTATGGACTGGTAAGAAATCTTCTCTTTCACATCTGAGGGTATTTGGATGTGATGCATATGTACATGTTCCAAAGGAGAAAAGAACAAAGTTGGATAATAAAACTGAAAAGTGCATCTTTATTGGGTATAAGGATGGTTGAAAAGGTTATAAGCTTTGGAACCCAGTAACAAGGAAGGTTGTGTACAACCGAGATATGGTGTTTAGAGAGGTGAAATATGTTATTAAACATGAATTCCTACCAAAGGAACCTGAGAAGATAGAGTTTGAGCTAAACGAGGAAGAATCAGACTCTACAACAGAAGAGGAATCATAAGATGAAGAGCCACAAACTCTGGTTGTGAGAAGATCAGTTCTAGAAAGAAGGCAACCAAAAAGGTATCGTCCATCTGTTTTTTGTTCAAATTTTTCTTTATCTATTATCGATGATGATCCCAGAATTGTGAAGGAAGTAGTAGATTCAGAGGATGTCAAACTCTGGAAAGAGGCCATGGTTGATGAAATGTCATCTTTGCACAAAAATGAAGCTTGGGATCTGGTGGAGTTGTCGGCTGGAAGGAATCCCATTGGCAGCAAGTGAGTGTTCAAGAAGAAGATGAATGCAGAAGGAAAGGTGGAGAAATACAAAGCTTGGTTAGCAAAAGGTTATTCCCATGTGCCAGGAATTGATTTTGGTGATATTTTTTCTCCTGTTGGCAAGGTAGCTTCTATTAGATTACTTTTATTTGTTGTTGCTGCTTTTGATTTTGAGGTAGAACAGATGGATGTGAAGACAACATTTCTTCACGAGGATTTGGAAGAAGAGATCTACATGAAGAAATTTGAAGGCTTTGCGATGAAGGGTAAGAAAGAACTGGTATGCAAGTTAAAAAAGTCTCTGTATGGGTTAAAACAGTCACCAAGGATGTGGTATCAAAAATTTGATACATTTATACAGGGACTTGGCTTCACTAGAAGCAAAGTAGATCACTGTGTATATTTGAAATTAATTGGTGACTGTATTATTTATCTGGTCTTGTACGTGGATGATACGTTGCTGGTTGGAAATGACAAAGAAATTATCGAGGATTTAAAGACCCAATTGTCCTCCAAATTCAACATGAAAGATCTTGGTGTTGTAAACTATATTTTGGGCATGGAAATTAAACGAGATCAGGCAAAGAGGAAGCTCTGGTTAAACCAGAGGAATTATGTCGAGAAAATACTGTAGAGGTTTAATATGCAGGATAGTAAACCAGTGAAGGTTCCTATTCCTGTAGGTGTAAAGTTATTTGATGAACAGTGTCCCAAGACACAAGAAGAGGAAGAGGACATGTCCCGTGTTCCATATGCAAGCTTAGTCGGTAGTCTAATGTATGAAATGGTTTGTAATAGACCAGAAATTGCACATGCAGGGGGAGTATTGAGTAGGTTTATGTCAAAACCAGGGAAGGAGCATTGTATAGCAGTGTAATGGGTTTATAAGTATTTGCGTGGCACTAGTGATTATGGTTTGTGCTACTAAGGAAGACTAGGATTGGACATCTATGGCTTTGTTGATGCAGAATGGGCTGGAGATTTGGATCAAAGAAGATCTACAAGTGGGTATGTGTTTAACCTGTTTGGAGGTTCAGTCAATTGGATGAGTAAGAGACAATCTATAGTGGCACTGTCATCTACATAGGCAGAATACATGGCATCCACTCATGAAGCAAGAAAGTAGTTTGGCTGTAGAGATTGTGTTCAAGTATGGGGTTAATACAGCGAGCTATAAGGATATAATGTGACAGCCAAAGTGCAATTTTCTTGGAAAAGAACCTTGCTTATCATTAAAAGACAAAGCACATTGAAGTTCAGTATCACTTTGTGAGGGATATGGTGAGGAAAAAAGGTGTTGCTGGTAAAGGTGGATACTTTGAAGAATACTACAGATGTATTGACAAAGTCTGTGAGCACTGAGAAGTTCTCTTGCTGTAGAGAAACAATGGGCATTGTAGGGCTGGACCAATGACTAAGCTCTCATGTGGAAATAAAACAAGAAGTGGGAGAATGTTGGGTTGTGTTATATTCTTTCCACGACTAGCCCTAGTAGTTAAGCTGGGGAGCAGACGTTGCCCCAAGAAATTTTTTTGGGACCCTATATTAGGTGGGCAGACCTACCTATGGTTTTGTGCATGGATTTCACACATGGTTTTGGGCGCGATGGTTTTCGGTTCATGGTATTCTTTAGATTCGGTCAAGGGAACTATGGTTATGTTCTAATGCAGGGTTAATGGATGCTTCGACATGTATATATATGTATTTTAACATTGAAAGGGACATAATGAAAAATCAATCTGGTTGTCCCGGTTTTGGGATCCAGGGGAAAATCTCTGTGTATATTTGTTTTATGTGTTATTCTCTCTCAATTGTTTATTTTTTGTTTTTATAATTCATGTGCAAGTAATTTCTGTGTGGGGTTAAAACCTACATCAACATGGCATCCGAGCGTGTTTCATGTGCATAATAGTAAGAAGAAGGTCACTAAAGGTGTCAATATTTCAAGAAGAATCCGAAACTCTAAAACTGAGCACCTAAGAAAAGAAGCCTATAATTATGGGAACGCTATATTAGTAATTGCCTCAATCACTAAGCTGCAAACCCGAGAAAGGTATGTGAGGGACCTAGGATAACTTAGAGGCTCTATTACAGGAATCCGAAAAGAAAAATTGATCGCCTTAGATAAAAAATAAACAAAATCCTGTGTAAGATTAAAAGATAACCAAATTATTTTTTGAGGTGTCTTCTTGAAGAGAGACCAATGCTGAGGTATTTAAAGGCATTATGATCCTATTAAGCCACAAAAAGGATCCTAGACTACTACTGCAATTCCTGGGCATACGTATTGTTAGAAGAACATGAATTAAGATCATATTCAAGGCTTGATCTATCTCCCCTACATAGTCATTATAATTATAATTATATACATTGATTAGGCCACAATATTAAATGGATAGGAGCCCTATTTTTAAGGACAGAGAGTTTTGATGAGTATCCCTCTCAAAGGCCGAGTATCCTAATGAGAAAGTCAAAATATTGAAGCAAGCATATAAGGCTTGTGAATGTACTATAAGGGGGGTGACCAACCTAATACTTATAGTTAAGAAGATCGTATTAGTGAGGATACATGAGTAATTATAATAATCAACTACAAGAATATTTACAAGATTGAGTAGTCACATAAGAAGGTTGAGACCTGTGCATTGAAATCTTTGTAAAACAAATTATTTTAAGAGGCTTGTCATTCATCCGCAAGTTTACTATAGTCTTAAAAAAGAAAAGATAAGCCTATATAATATAAGGTTATAACAACACTATGGTACAAATATATATACAAAGTTCAAGTCTTAACAAAGAAGTAGATATTGGTAATAAAAAAGAGTAGTCATTCTGAGCACATCCAAAGTTGGAGCAATATCCGATCTTGAAGTTTCCTCAATGTTTGACAACTTCCTTACCTAGAAAATTGAAGCAAAAGGAATTCAACGCTTGAGGAAACAACTCGAAGAAATCAAGTAAGTATTGTTATTGTTTTTATCTAACAAATGTGTATGCAGTTGTAGCAACAAGTCCAATGGATCGTCAAAGAAAATGTATGCAACCTTGAGGTATTTATATTTATTAAAAACTGTTCAATTACTTATGTGGTTCTAGGACTTGAAAGATTTCAATGTATTTAGGATTTTAAAACCCTAGATAGTTCATATAGAAACCCTTGTTCATTCTTAAGAAACCCCACCCTATTCTATATAGAAATCCTAGCTTTTGGGTTTATATTTAGTCTATGGTAAAAAATGGAGACCCTAGTAAGAATTGAATTTAAACTTAAGCTTTGAATCTAAAATCTGAACTTATAATTATAATCCTAGAAATTATTGTTAATGATTGTTAAATATGGTTGGTATTATTTCACGAAACTAAGCTTGTAGGAAGAAATAAGGAATTCTCAAAGAAAGGCTTACAAGGAGCTTTTCTACTAAAGGAATCCTTCAAACTAAATCCTACAAGGATTGTAAAATCTCAAGGTATGTATAACTATTTGTAGTAAGATGTTTTCATATCAAAAGGTATGGTTATCTTGAAATTTATATCTCTAACCTTTTCATGTTTAGGTCTTTTGAATCATAAATGATTCTTGTTAGTGAGATCAATGACTAGATTGAATCTACCCTTTTCATATTTCTTGTCATGTGTCTATTTTGTTGCAACACTAACCTTTAGGGTTCAGTATAAAACCTTAACCTTTTTTATGCTTAGGGTATGTTGTCGATAGTATTGAAGCCCTAGTTTGCTTAGGGTTTAATGATAAATTCTAGAACATATAATGATATCCTGATCTCTTAATGTTTATGGTTTTGATATTGTTTTGGTAAAACCCTAATATTTTAGTGTTTTACATTAACATCTCAATTATATGATGAAACCCTAGATATTTAGAATTTAATAATTAAGGTTCACAACAAAACCCTTGTAAAACCCTACACATATGTGCTTCTGTATAATTGAAATCCTAGCCTACTTAAAATCTGTTGTATGTCTAATTTTAGAGTTTGATGTTTGTATCTAGGGTTTACAATAAAATCCTAATATGAGAATGATATAAGTTTCTAGGAAATAATAATGGAACCCTAGAGATGAAATGATGGTATGTTAACTTGATTGTTGATTTAGTCTTTGAAATTTAGGGTTTGTAACAAAACCCTATTGGAGATTGATACTCTAGGGCATGATAATGAGACCCTAGAAGTATAATGTTTTTGATTATTGATATGATTTAGTTTTGATGATGAAATATAGGGTTTGTGATGAAACCCTAGTAAATATTGATGTAAGAAGTCTAATGAATGAAACTCTTGACTGATTATAAACCTAACTAGGTTTAAGTATTGAATATCTAAAATTGTATTTATTGATAAAGTTGACTTCTTTCCCTTGTACATATATATATTTGTGTTTAAATATTTACAAGTACATAGTCTTCAAGATCATGAAGATGCCTACCTCATATTTGATGATAATTTGATGATGATGTTGAGCATAATGGAAAGAGGGAGTTGTCAGAACTTTAATGACATCAAAGTTTGATAGATGACTTTGTTGCCATGTGAATGAATAATAAAGTTTTGGAATATCTAAAATCTCCGATGAATTGTTGATGCGAAAAGGAAGAGCCTGTGTGACTGGAAAAATAATATAGTTGATGGAATTGTCCCCTAGTTACTTGGATAAAGGAAAGTGTATATATCCCTTGTTGAGAGGGAGCTTGAAGAGAAATAAATGAAGATGTTTGAAATTAGAGAATAATTGAAGCAATACACATGGTTATTCATGATTGATAAAGTTGTGAACAAGACCTGGATGTTCTTAGAATAAATGTTGAGGATGCTTTTGGTGATGTTGGAAAAGTTGAAGAAGTAACGATTCTAACTAGATGTGTTTATATTATAATGATCTAAGCAACATCAGAATGATTAAGGACCCCAAACATTTGTGTTAAATATGCATAGTGAAAGTTTATTACTAATTGGGGTTGTGTTTATGTAGATCTCTCCATAAGAAGGTTAAACATTTAAGCTAGGTTGGATTGGTAGATATATATGGTTTAGTTGATAAGGAGAGATAAAGCAACTTGGGGAAACAAGAGGTTTGGGAGGACATTTGGCTGACCTATGTGTTGATATATAGATCCAAAAGTAGGGAGGGTGGCATTGGTCTTGGAGCTCCTACCTTGGATAGGCACTTAGATCCCTATGTTGGTGTTAGAGTGGAAGCCTGATGGTACCTACAATGACTAAATCTTGGAACACACCTCAGTCCCACCCGGTTAGATATCTTGGTCAAGTATCTAATTCGAAAGCATTGCAATGCTGTATGATTGATCTTTATCTATGTAGATCATAACATTTTGAGTTCATCCTTGTACCAATATGTATAAATTATGAATACCTCCCTAGTTGAGGGGGAGTGTTGAAGAATGTAACTAGTGTTGGTCTTCATAATTTAATTTGAGCCATGATGTAATTTATTTGTGTAAAGAAAAGTTATTATTATTATTATTATTATCATTAAGAAATGTTTGACTTATTAATGCATGGGTTAATGGTTCATAGGTCATAACAATCATTGTGCACTTTAGGATTATTTTCATTGAGTCAAAGTCAAAATAAAGAATATATATATATTTAAGCATATCCACCACCCAGTCAGCTCCTTCTCCTACAGTTACAACCACCTATCCTTCAAGTTAGCCTCCAAAAAATTGAACAAAAGTGAACAAGTCGGCCTCAAAACAATTTACAAGTCAACTTCTACAATTTGTTCATGTCGGCCTATTAAAGGACACTCCAACAACTATAAATAGGAATGAACTTGACCCATTTGAAGAGAGAGTATTCTAAAGTTCGATCTGCAGTTCAGTTAAGAATAAAAGGTAATACAAGGATCATAAGAAGCAGCGATAATCCAAGTGAAGAGGAAAAGGAAATATGTGAAGCCATCATGATGATTGTTTATCACAGAAGTCCTTATGAAGCCTATTGCAGGAGGCAATAACATTAATTGAAGAAACCAAATTGTTGGAGGGACAAGATATGATAGTTGCAAGGGCTGAAGTTGAAAAGAAGAAAATTTTTAGAAGTTGCAGAAGATGAGAAGATGTTTGGTTGGGGTTGAATTGGTGGATGGAATAAGTCTGTGGTCAAAGGGTCAAATTTGTGTCAATCTAATTTAATCTACTAGAGAAAGAGTTTACTAGGTTTTCCCCTTCATAGGGGTTTTTCCCCGAACTTTTGCCTATGTCTTGTGTTCGTGATCTTCTTTGTTTGACATTTTTCTTGATGAATAAAACATGAAAGAACTAATAAGAAACCTAATCACAAGAAAATTTCAAAGACTAAGAAAAATCTACCTAAAGAAATTAATCCTTCGATGCCCTATATTTCTCAACATAGCAGTCATACACTAGCTTTCGTAGGTGGTTGGACCACATAGTCTTAAGAGAAGGTCCACAACATTTATATCCATGATGCCCTTTTGTTACAAGACCTACGAAATTAATGTATAATATAGGGCATGTTAGTGATCATGAACATCAAAACAATTGCAACGAATTAAACTAATATGCAACGAACCAATATGTTATGTATATAAAAAAATAAATATACATATAATTTACCAGAGAAAAATCCTAGGCCTGGATAATCATGCATGGTGTAAGCACATATTCCATGCAACGTAAAACTTCTCTCTGTTGTGATGAGTCTTGATACATCATCTACATGTATCCCTCCCCATAATTCCTTCAATTCATGTACCAATGGTTGTAAGTAGACATCCATATTCTTCACTTATCTTCTACTAGGGGCCATGAGAGCCAACATAAGATGTTCATTCTTCACGAACAACCATGGGGGGATATTGTTATTGATCGCTACTACAGGCCAAACAAAATAGTTGGTGTTTTGGAGGGAATATGGGTTGGTTCCATCCTTGGCTATGATGAGTCATAGACTTCGTACCTCATCCTTGAATTTTTCGGGCGATATATCCTCTATATGCTTCATGGCTATTGAATCTGTTGGGATTCGCATAACTCCCGACTTCTATGTGAGGTATGTCATCTCTAAAACATAAATAATTCTTTACAACGAAAGAGCCTTTAAATACTTGGGATTATAGGCATGTACCTCGATATCTTATGGGGAGGACCATGTGATTTACCTTTTTTTAATTTATGGTACCTGCCATTCCCACATTTTAGTCATATCTCTTTGTCTGCATATTCTCCTCTACATAAAATACAATCATTCAAGTATGCATGATATGATATGTACTCAATACCCAACATTTTCAATAAATGCTTTATGTCTTCAAAACTAATGGGCAAGATATATTATCACTCGGAAGAACCTTATATTTGAATAACCCGCAGTTAGTGGGAATATAAATATACAATGCCAATATTTAACATTCATAAAATTGACGATTTTTAATGTTGATTGTGTGACAAGATATGATCTCAAAATATAAGGGAATTGATCAGAGTCAATTACCTCAATATTGTTGAGAAACATGCATTTGACATGCCAACTTTACTTTCAAGTTGTACAGTAACATCGTTTTCTCCAACTAAGTAGATTTCGACTGGCTGCCATGTCCAAATAGAGGGGTGATGGAAGTATATTTTAGGCTTTTGAATAAGGTATTAGTGATATGAGCATCATCCCCTAACTTATCGTTCAGAAATGTATCTAACAACATTGCCTCCATGACAGTCGTATCCCATAAGTAATCATCTATACCTGCAACCTCTATTTGATTGCCTCTATTGCCAGCTTCTGATGAACTACTATTGTTGTAATCATTCCTAATTGGTGAATCGAGACATAGTGGGAATTGAATAGGTAGTTGATTCAAGCATTCTTTGCATGCTTCCTCTTCGAGTTTTTCTCTTAATGTAGCCTTGTCTTGATTTGACATTGTAGTGGGGTAATCTGGAAGATGGTAGGTGGGCCGCTCATCATCACTAGAATCCTAATTCTAAAAAATATTGAACATTAATACATCAATGATATAGTAAGCACAATGCAATTGGTTTGCTGAAATTACATTATACCAAACAATTATTAGCATCGCTGACCCAATATTGTGGCTAGAAGATGCCATGTTCCAATTAGCAGGCTGAAGCAACTGTCCATTTTCATCTACCAATTGCTTGCGGTATGCTGCTGCTGATAAGAGCTTCTGACTTTTTTGAAATGGGGGAATATTTTCTGCATCTAAACCTGATTCTAAATCATGACCTTGCAAACTTGTATACATTTTTATTCAAATTGACATGGATTAAAAAATAGATAATTGGAATATAAATAAAATCTGAACTTACTAGAGATGGAAAGGGAGAACTGTGCGAAGGAATTTGAGCAATATGGGACAAGATGGAATCTAAAGAATTGACCATTTTATATTATGAGATTTTCTTCCTGCATTTGAGTAAAATCAGCGACAAATTTTTGTGTACATACCTCAAATTAATTTCAAGAACCATATAAATACAATCTGAATTTCAATATAGTTTTCAAACCATTTTTCAAGAATAAGAAAAATTTAAGCAAAAACTGTATACTATGAATTACTATAACTTATGTGGATGCATCCTAAAAGATAATCTGAGATAAGTATGCCATTTTATGTGAAAATAAAAATTCAAATAACTTTTAAAGCACATCAGTTCTCTTGTAAACTTCAACTCACCGATACATTCAATAATAACAACATTGATGTGTTAACGTAATAACCGCACCTATTTCCAGGATTTCGAATTTAAAAATGAAATTCCATTATATCGATACTCTTTCAACACTAATCACATCGATGCATCTCTATAAAAACCGCACCAATGAGTTAAAATAATAACCACACCAATTTCCAGGATTTAGAAAAAAAATTCCATCATATCTGTACTCTTCTAAGACTAATCGCACCGATGAGTTTCTATAAAATCTGCACCAGTGCGTTAAAATAATAACTGCATCGATTTTCAGCATTTCAAAAATAAAAAAGGAATTCTATCATATTGGTGGTATTATAAAACTCATTGCATGCATGCGTTTCATTAATAACCGCGCACCAGTTTTCAAGCTTTCAAAAAAGAAGAAGAAAAGGAATTCTATCATATTGGTGCATTATAAAATTTTAGCGCAGCGATAAGTTTTCTCCGAAACACACCGACGTTCGAAATAAAAATGAATAAAAATAAATAAATAAATAAATAACCGTTTGTTTTTTTCAAATTAAAAAAAGAGTGGTAAATGATTATTTTAAATCTAATTTCATAAATTCTTTAAATAGTAAGAAGTTATTTACCATTTCATTAATTTTCCCAAAACTTCAAGGGAGATGTTTGCAAGAGAGACAAACTGGGAGCACTATGGAGCAACAAAATACTTTCGAACAACAAAACTATTCAGAAGATCAGAAGTGGAAGGTATGGTAGTTTAATAAAAAGCCTGCATAGTAAATTTTTTAAATTTTATCGTTGATTTTACTAATAAAAACTTTTACAACTTTTGTTAGATTTAATTAAAAGAGAGATTTGCAAGAGAGACATACTGGGAGCACTGTGGAGTAACAAAATACTTTGAAACAACATATCAACTATTCAAAAGATCAGAATTTGAAAGGTATGGTGATTCACTCAAACCCCTACAGAGTAAAATTTTTAAATTTTACGGCTGATTATACTAAAAATAAAATTTACAATTTCTCTTAGATTTAATTAAAATTCAGAAAATAATAAAAACCTTGCATAGTGAAAATTTTATTATTGATTTTACTCATTTTTTTTTCTTTTTTTACAATCTCTGTTCCTATTTAGATTTAATTAAAATTTAGAAAAAAAAACAAAAAAAAATCTACACTTACCTTAAACCCTTGCTTATTCTTGCTTATGTGACTGCGAAATTTCACTTTAAGGTTTAATTCCCTCTACCACTTCACAATTAGGGGTTTTCATTTTAGGATTTTTAGATTTAATGGATTTGTGTATTACTATATATAATATGTTTCACATGTAAAGCATGGGGACCAATTGTTGAATGGGATTCAAATCCTATTGACCATGTTTTTTTTTTTTTTTAAACGACTTCTATTTACCAGTGCGTTATGTTTTAAAAAACATTAATATAATGCACATGGACGCCTATGACAAATAGCATTGTTAAGGCAAAAAATAATTAAAAAAAATAAAAAATTTCATTGTCGGTGTTAGATAATTAAACGCCTAATGCTTTTATTAAAGTATAATGCACCAATGCCCCATGTTTTATATAATGCACCAAAACACCTATGACAAATTACATCATTAAGCAAAAAACATCTGTTTATTTTCTTGTTTTCATTTTTTACTCTCATGGTGGTGCTTTTATCGTTACATATTGCACCGTCATAATTTAAAGTTTTTACTAAAAAAATATTTTTCGTTGTTAGTGCTTAATAATTGAACACTTGGTGTGTCAACTGAATTAAAAACACAGGTGTGGTTTGTTCACATAAGCACATTGGTTTCTAGAGCTCTTTTTGGAAGGAAATTATGTGATTTATTTATAAAATATATTTAATGGCTTCTGTATTTAATGGTATAGGTTTTACATTCATAAAAAAATGTCTCAGAAGTTGTCAAGTAGAAAAAACACTAATGGACACAATGATAACACATACAAAAAAGTAGAAAATGCAAGTTCTTTGTCAATTCTTTAAAAAATTAATATGTATTGGTTAGTGCGTGTCATGCAAAGTCACAAAATGAGGAAGCTCAATAAGATTATTTATAATCTAAGTGTAGGAGAACGTAAAATCTTGATGGAAAAATTGCAGAAGGATGAATAAGGTGAATGAAAAATACTATTCAATATGCATTTTTTTCTTTTCTTTTGAATGTTCATTAATAATGTAATTAAGAATATTAGATAACATCTTTCAAATAATATATCAATTCATGTATATTTAATGTTCTACAGGAACCCAACAACGAAGGAAAAAAATGTCATTCCAAGATTTTTATTTATTATAAATTATGTAAATGATGATGAATTGGTCCTTAGCTCATATGGAGTGGTGTTGGAGGTTAATGAAAGGGGGGGAATGTTTTACAGAACTATGAGGGATATAGTGGAAGGAACATATAGACATAATTTCCACATACAATAGCAAAATCAATCCAATGATTCTAAGAACCAAGTTATATTAAAACTACAAGACTCTTTTCTAGAGCAATGGTCAATAAGACATGTTAGACTTGCAATAGCAAAAACATACAACAACAAAAAATAATCATTCCAAAATTAATATTTCTAATTAAAGTGCTTTTCTACAATTATATGTATATATTACTACAAAAAATTCATTTATTAATATGGATTTTGTTATATTTAGTTTTCATACGTCAATATGAAAATATTTTATTACTTTTGGAGGAAGACTATGAAAATCCCAAAGGATCAACGAGATGATATCTGCAACATGCCATTAGGAACGTCCAAAAAAGTGTACAAGGAAATGGTCAAAGAAATGGACATAATTGCATCACAAGAGGAGCTATCTCAATGACAATGTGCTTCAAATGTATGTAACCATATGAAATTTCTATGAGGTACAAATAAACAAATAATTTAGCATTAAATATTAATTTTCAAGTATTTTCTTTTAGAAAACAAAATAAAATGGAACTCATTCAACACATAAAATAAGACGACAAGGAAAAAAAAAATGGTTGATATCAAAGTTTGTGAGTAATTGTTAATATTTCCTTATAAGAACATAAGATTCCATTTTTGCATATTTTAAGTTGTTTTACAACAACCATCCTTGAATGTCTTCAATAGGTGCTAACATATAAAGAAGAGCCATTAAAAGAATTGATGGACATTGGGTTAAATATGGGTTATGAGTATATGTTGGCATATCAAAAATTAATTGTGGATTTTGTAAGTATCTACGTTGTTTTACTTCTTTGAGTTTATAATTAATAGAACAAAAAAATCCTAACAAATAATTTAGCCTTAAATATTAATTTTCAAGTATTTTCTTGCAGAAAAGAAAACAAAATGGAACCCATTTCAACACATAAAATAGGATGACAAGGACAAAAAGGGTTGATATCAAAGTTTGTGAGTAATTGTTAATATTTCCTTATAATAACTTAAGATTTCATTTTTGTATATTTAAGTTGTTTTACAACAACCATCCTTGAATGTCTTCAAATAGGTGATAACATATAGAGAAGAGCCATTGGAAGAATTGATTGCCATTGGGTTAAATATGGATTGTGAGTATATGTTGGCATATCAAAAATTAATCGTGGATTTTGTAAGTAGCTATGGTGTTTTAATTATTTGAGTTTATAATTAATAGAACAAAAAAATACTTTATATCAAATCTATGATTTATTATGGGGTATAAAACTTGCAGGAAACAAGCTATGGAACTACACCAACATAAGAGTTGTTGCAACAAGGCACGATACTTGGTTTTGAAACCATGTGTACAGTTCATGAGTCACTTGTTGCTATGGTACATTGCTATTCGATTTACATTGATGTATATTATTTATTTCAGTTTTCATTGTTCTCACCAATGTAGATACACTCATTACACTATATTTTTATGTTTGCAGATGGAACAAGAAGGAGATGAAAACATTGGATGCAATCAACAAAACATCCATCCAAATACCCCATGTCATAGAAGTAGCTCAAGCAATAATGGCAATAGTTTCAGCGAAGAATGATGATCTATTTAGATATCAATGCAAGTTATTGTCTGTGAAAATCAAACATTTTGTTTAAAGTAATGGACATAATGTCCCAATTGAAGGACAAGGGGTTACCAATAACTATCCCATTTTGTATGACAAAGAGCCTCTTATTCATATATAATAAAATACATTTTAATTTATTCTATTTCATTGTCCAGTTTCGTTGTGAAATGTTACACCACTGATTAAATATATGGATGATTAAATATTATAATGAAGAGATGCAAAATTTCATGATATAACAAATTAATCTAAACATCATATACAAATGCACTAATAAGAAATTAGTTTATATGAATATTGTTATAAGATATACATTGATTTTTTGATGAATAATGGATTTAAAAAATCACGATAAATGCACTGTCATAGGTCGATATTTCTAAAAAAGAGAAAATGGATACTGGAACATCGTATATTAATAGGCACCACTCTCAATACTAATTTTCCTGCAATGATATTTATAATAATAAATAATGGTATCTTCTATAAAAATGGTATAATAATAAAAAATATTGGTGCGTTTGTAAAACAAATATGCACTGGTGCGTTATATTATGTAAAAGAAGTGGTGGGGCAAGACATTTTTTTTTCATAACCCAATGCCTTTCTTGAATATTACAACACCTAGGTGTTTAGAAACAAATGAGCATTGGGGTGTTATACTCTTCAAGCACCGCAATTGTTTGCATTTTACGCCTCAGTGCATTGTAATTCCTAAGGCTCCAATGCTTTCGTAAAACCAACACCCCATTGCTCCAAAATATTTTTTCCACCCCAAGTGCACTATTCAAATCAACAACACCAGTTGCATTAACAACACCATTAAAATTCGGGGAAAAGGTCAATTCACGAGCCAAGTGGTGAAAAGATCTTGGAGCTTAGTGGTTGGGATGAACATGTGGATGATCTGGAAGGAGAGAAATAGAAGAATTTTCCAAAACAAAGAGATGACAAAGAACCAACTATGGGAAAAGACAGTGAATCATATACGAGAAACTATATTAGCGGATAAATGGAATGGAGAAGACTGGGAGGTAATGCAGGAAGAAGAGAAGATCCTCAAGAAACTCAACTTGGATCAAAGGATGGTGGCTCCCCAACTATGGAAAGAGCCCAGGCCGGTACTTAATGAAACAATGCACTATATTAGACCCCCGGAAGGATTTATTAAGTTAAATTTTGACGGGGCCTCCAAAGGAAACCCAAACCCAACTGGATTTGGAGGTCTTTTCAGGGATGATCAAGGAAGGACGAAATGGATTTATGCAGATAGCGGGGGTATCATGAGAAACAATGAGGCAGAGCTGATGGCAGCATGCCAAGGTTTAATGATAGCTATCAGGAATGGGTATAACAACCTGGAAGTGGAGGGCGACTCTCAACTGGTTATACATGTACTGAAAAAAATCAATAATGGTACCCCCTGGGACAAAGTCACTCAAAGCTAGAGGACTGCCAGCCTAATACAAGAACTGGCAACCATTCTAAGTAGATTTGAATATATGATTACCAAACACGCTAAAAGAGAGGCAAACAGAGCAGCTGAATTCCTATACGACCTAAAGGCAGATAACCATGGTTTCTGAACATATTTGTTCGATTCTCAATCAAGATAACCATGCAGATACGACTTAAAGGCAGCAGCGACAGCAGGCTCCTGATCGGGATGAGGAAATGTGGAGGTGATAAAGGCAAGGGCATTCATTATAAGGACAGGATAGTAGGAAGTGATCGCAGTTATCAGGCCACCCTCCCAATAAGCGAAATGAATACTCTGTCAGACCAAACTTTAAGTGGCAGGCGTGGGAAAGGAGGAGTACAAATGATTAGGAAAAATGGCGGTGGTTATGGCTAGGAGAGTAGGACGGTGAAGAAGCATAACAAGGAAGGTGACGAGGGGCGAAGAAAATGATAACGCTGATAGAGTGAAGGAGGAACAGCTTGAGGAGCAAGAGGAAAGCATTACCAGGGTAATCTGCAAGATTGGGTACGTGCAAATGGCTTTTCCCACCTTACTTGTTCTCATTTTTATCAGTAGAATGAATAATAGCCAGTTGAGGGAGGAGATGGGAGGTGGAAAGAGTCTGAGAAAACTAGGAAGGCCCCATGTTTCGCGGTATGAAGACCCTCTAGAGAGGTCCCAGGGTGGAGGAAGAAACTGCAGTCAGAGGTAGAGGTTGAGCAATAATGAGGAAAACCAAAATGTGACATCCATGGCTGGAAGCAAGGGAAAGATAGACACCGAAGATTTGCTGAGGGACCCCTTAAAATGGTACCTAACCTGCATGACAGGGGGAGTGCTTCATCCTCTAAACTCGGGAAAGGGCTATCAAGAACAGAGCATAAAAATGGAAGGGGAGTGTAGTAGGAGTAAGGGAATACCAAAGAGTCAAGTGGTTAACGATGAGGAGAATGAAATTGCTGTAAATTTAACACCTGTGATTGATGCGTGTGAACAGGAGGAGGTAGAAGCCAGGATGGCTCGACAGGGTCGAAGGCGTGGTCAAGGAGGAAGGGGTCGCCCGAGACAAAGTAATCAGGGTGACAGGCCTATGGAAGAACCCGATAATCAACACAGAGGGAGGCGGTCCGCCGAGATTGTTAGCCAAGAAGCAACCTGTGCTTACCAAGAGGAAACAGACGAAGGCATTCGTCGTATAATCCAAAATCTGGAGTAAAGAGTCCTAGAAGAACAGCCGGGCTCGGAAACTGAAAAATGGGCTGCTATAGTTAGTGACCCAGGCAATACAAGGGGGAGACAGACGCTATATCAAAGATCCCTGCACATCTATTGGGTTTTGAAGAGTCTTTTGGCAAAGGCCTTGGAACAAGTTACTAAAGAAATGGCTGAAATTTCCAATGGAATCCCAAATGTACAGAAGGAAATGAAAAATTTCCAAACCATTATGATCAACCAGAATAATAAGCTGGCGGAGATATCTCAGACCCTATCCAAGATAGCAAGTTTGGTCCCAAGCTAGGAATATCATGTGAATTTCTCCATGGAAACAGACAAAGATACTGGAACCAGAAATGCCTAATGCGGAGGACGATACACTGGAGGTTTTTTGTTTTTTTACGAATACTGTTTTATGTTGCATAAAAGCTTACTAAGTAATTTCAGATGTTATGTTTATATAGCCAGTATGGACAAAATTATCCAATTTTGGTTTTGGAACGCCTACAGTAAACTGAGGTGGCCAACAGACCTGGTTTCCCCTAGGGGTAGGTTGAGGCCACCATAACTGTGTATTTGGACTTTATGTTTAATGTGAATAGAAAGAATGGAACTACCTTACATACAAAAAAAAAAATCAACAACACCAGTTATTTTATATTAGTAGAGGACTGGTGTGTTTTTGCAATACATAAGCACTGGCACTAGAAATAAAATAAAAAAACATCAGGTTTGCAATTTTTTTTGCTTGCACCGATGCGGTTCCTTAAAAGTACTTCTCGGGGCATTTGTTTAATACATAAACATTGGGGAGGTATACTTTTCAGGCATCGATGTTGTTTGCATTCAACGTCTCGGTAGTTTTATTTAAAATTATAGCACCAATGCTTTTATAGTGTTAGCACACCGATCTTTTTTTCCATTAAGTGCACCGCAAAAAAATATTCGCTAAAACCTCCAACCACCCATATTTTTTTAGTTGTGATGAAGTTTCGTTATCAGCTCCGCTACCATAAATAGGGGTTGTAGCACATGTTTTTTTGATAGTTTTTTCCAATTATATAACATTAAAAACCTTCATTATAACCTCCTTGATAGTTTTTTCCAATTATATAACATTAAAAACCTTCATTATAACCTCCTCTAGAAGGTATTTTCCTTGTAGTGTAACCAACCACCATTGGGACCTACTCAATTATTAGCCTAGTGAATGAAAAATCCACTTGCGTTAATATTTATTTATTGAAAGCTATAAAGATATACCAATTAATGTGAAACAATCACAGAATTATGTATTAGGAAATTAGGAAGAAAAAAAAGATCAACCAATTGTACAATTTGTTGGGAAATTAACTAGTCTAATGTTAACAAATATTACAAAAGGAAAATATGTTAATCCATGTATGCCAATTGTTATAAAAAATATTTCTATTTTGAAAACATTAATTGATTTAGTTGCAACTATTAACGTAATGATGATGGAAACAATGTAAAATCTAAATATATATAATCTTCTATTTACATCTACAATACTTGAACTAACAAATAGATCTAGGGTAAAACCCGAGGATGTTGTTATTGATATTATTGTGTCTTTGGATTCATGAGAATATCCTTTCGATTTTGTAATTCTTCAACCCAATTCTAGCTTGAGAGGACATCCCCTAATCTGACCTTAGTTGTGTAGAAATTAATATGTAGATTCAAAACTGCTCATGAAATTTGCTAAATCACAAGACTTAAAGCTACTCTACTGATTTGCGGAAGTTAATTTGCCATCTAAAACAGGAATCATTGAGATGCAAAAGGAAACATCACACATACACAAAAATTTATCTAGGGGAAAGAAACTACTCAAAACCACTTACTATTTATATTGTATTAATAATGGAATAGAGAAGAAATACAATGCTTGCTCAAGCCTGAGCACACCTTGCACTTGTATAGTTTATCCCTCTCTTTGACTGACTAACCCTGGCCCAACACTTAGCCATTTTTTTCAAGCCTCCAAGCTCTTATTTCCTTGCACCGTTCCCTTTGGAATTTTACCCTATTATTTAGGAATTTCACACCAAGGAATTGCATAATTACCATAGGCCAATCCTCTGATTGCATGCACAACCTGTACAACTTGGAATAGTTCACAATTGATAGTATAGTGCTCTTGAACTTCAATATCAACTGGGTAACTCGAATTCTCTGCATGCAACAATTATTTTCGACTGATTGATTAGTTAACAGTTGATCACTGAGTGTGGTTGAAGTTATTTTGACGGTGCTGGACCCACCAAAATTTAGGAGATATCCCCGGTATGAATTCCTAATTAGACCTCACATCGTTTGGTGTAGGAGTCCCATTCGGTATAAACGCACAATGCCTGAATCCTTAAAGATTTTCCTTGGCTCTAATTGTCTGCACAAGAGGGGTGCAATGGCGTTTTCGAAAATCAAGGGAGGTGTCCCTGGTGAGTGTTCAGTTGCAACTCTGTTGAGGTCCTTCTACTATCTCTAAGTGAGAGGTAATAGTACCACCCAAGAACAAACACACATGAACCATAAAGGTCCATCTAACATCCAATGGAATAGTCCACAGTGGATGCAATGGTCGTTACAACCAATAAATAGAGAAAGGTCTATCTAATATCCCGCAAAATAGTCCACAAGGATGGAACAATGTTAAAAACCATTACAATACATTCTCAATAGGATAAGTAAAAAAATAGCCAAAATATTTCAACTATCTTAGCACATGTGAAAGCAAACATGAAATACAAACAGTCGTAGAATAGTCTTACAAACATTCATAATCCATGCATGAAGAACGTGTTGGCCTTGAAGGCTTATGTTATTAAGTAAAAGTTCTAAGACACATGTTTACAATGTATATCACTAGCCCCAATAGTGGGACATTGTAGCCACTCCTTGCTCCTTAAAGAACTAGATGATCTCTCTAATGCCTTGTAGGAGGAGCCAAGCTGAAAAGTCTTTTACTCATACAATGAGGGAGTATATATAACCAAGAGTGACTCTTTGACTACCCTCATGACTGTTTGACTTCCTATGACTTTCCAAATTACACGACTCTTTACATTCCATGTGTGTCCTTTGGACTTCCACTTTACAATACATTTGGATACAATACACATGGTCCATAATGGTGATATGGTGTATGACCACTCTTGACATGACATGACACTACTGACATAAACTTCTTGATGATGTGGCAATGTCAAGTCACTGTTCCTGCTAAGTGCTAGATGTTTCTTGAATAGGCTTTCTCTTCACCTCTACATGGCTTGGTGATGTAGAATATTCAATTATCTTTAGTCTTGGGTGGTGGTGACAAAATTGTGTCTCTTTGCTTTCTCTCGATTGATCAACTTGTGAGTCCAACTACAAGAGAGTATTTAAGCATGCTTCCCTCCTTCTTCTCCTTCTCCATCATCTTGCCATGACATGATAGTGTACTTATTCCTACAATTCACTCATGATGAGATGACATCAGTCTGAAATCCCCCTAGTCTAAGATGATGCATTCTAATCCATCAACTGAGCCCGGGACAAGTGACAAGTTGGGAAGAGGGCTCAGTGACTATGCATTCAGTAGCTCCAGAAGTCAGGGGGGATAACTTTGTTGGGTGTGGAGCATGATTGTTCAGAGGTCTTTGTTTCAACTGGATGTATACCCCAGGAAGTTTGTACACCCCTCCATGCGAGGGGTGCGGGGGGGACTTGTCCCCCCCGCGGGGGTTCGAGGGGGGGATCCCCCTGGCTGGGGGGTCTGGGGGCCAGCGGGGATTTCGGGGGCAGTGCCCCTAAAGCTAAAAACATATGTAAAATTGCCTTGTAAAAGTATAGTAATTTCTAGTCAATCCGGGCTGTTCATTAGGCAGATGATCTGACGGTAGGACTTATGTTTAGTTTAGGGTTTTTTGCCCTAGAAGGCAACCCGTCTCTTTGTATGAGGGAATTGTATTTTGAGGCTATGTAATAGATGTGTATTCTTCGAGCGAGAAGTAGAGAGGTGAGACTGTGAGAGAAAACAGAGGATATTACATTGGATCTGCTATAGATTGTGTCTCTTTATTTTGCTGGATAATAGAAAGGAAGGACTGGTTGTTCGGGGTGGACGTAGCCCAAACTGGGTGAACCACGTATATCTGTGTCTCTCTTGTTTTATGCGTTTTCTGTGT
>APFE031107721.1:2614-13960 GCA_000404065.3 Pinus taeda
GCCTAGACCTCTAAAAAGTGTGCGTTATGTTCCAATGCATTGTTAGATTCATTCAGTTCATTTTAAAGTTGATCTTGAATTATGTTTCAGTTTTCAGGCCTTACCGTATGTAATCTCTCAAAATTTCCTAAATGCAAACTATATGCCAAAATATGTCATTTCATTCAATGAATGCTAGTTACGGGAGGGTTTGAGAGCTTTCACACAAACGAAATGATCACAAAACAACAAAGAACCTCTCTAATGCAGCTAATGGAAATTAACAAACTTTTCTTCAAGATCACTAATCACTAATCACAATAAAAAGCTCTAATTCTCATTAACTAATGCAAAGCAAAAGAGATTTTTTCCTTTTATGTTGATGGCAAAATGCACTAAACAAACTTTGAGAAATGATAGCAAACAAATTCTACTCAATATAAGCACATTCATATCCCTAAATCACAAAGCAAACCTCCAAAGAATGAGAAAAGTCCCAAAGACACCAATGAGCCGTGTAATCTAGGCTCAAAGCGAAACAAAGCGGAATTCAAGTGAAAACGGAGCAAGTCACCTAAATAACGCAATAAAATGATTTACAACCACCAAACAAGTGCAAGGGAGTAATTAGAGAGTCAACTAGACCAATAGAAGATCAAAAACACCTGAGGAAGGCTCGACACACAAAGCCACTAGATGCCCTAGGGCTAGAAATGTGAAATCGATGGAAAAAGGCAAACACCCAAAGGATAAAGATCAAAGTCAGTCAAACAACACTCCAACACACTCAAGTAGTCGAAAAAAGGTACCCAGAACAAAAACCAAGCTCATGAGGGCTCAGAACCAAGCAAACTTCAAAAGTTCCTAGGCCTGGCGCGACTATCAGGCTACAACTAGCTCCTTTCAGGGATTGGCGCGGGTTGTCAATGAGCAACTAGCGCCAATTGGCGTGACTATAACGCTATAAAAGCGTGCCAGTCAAGTTTTCTATGCAAAAATAAAAAAAAAGCAAGCCAAAGCTAGGCCAAGAGTAACCAGGTACACCAAGGGACGAGAAGCAGCACAAGAACTCAACCCAGAAGGCTAACCAAGAAGGAAAACCAAGAAACAACCAAGAAATAACCAAGAAACAAGGCAAGTTCCAAGCTGTTCAGTTCGCAAATCAAACCAGAGATGGACTGAAGTGGCATTGATCTACTTCACTAATGCAGAGCAATAGCGTTTTGAAGGCTATCTGGCCGTACTTCAGGCTCTATCTAAAGTTTACAAATCAAACAATAAGACAAATCAAACAACAAGACAAAAAGCTAACTCCCCAGTGGAGTCGCCAAATTGTTGTGGAGGTAAATCCCCTCTGCGAACAGAGGTGATCCATACTAGCCCAGAATGGGTCTAGCAACAATCAAACAACGCTATCACGCAGGTTCCTAATTGCAAATCAAATACCAATGATGAAGGCCTACCTGGGTCCCAATGCTAGTGCTTGTAGAAGAGTCGGCGCTCTCGTTCCTTTGCTCCAGCTGGTCACAATCCCCACGATCTCCCTGAATGGACACCTGCACATGCAAAGAACGACACAAACACAAGCATAAAATCCAATAGATACAACTATATATCAATCAAAAAGGATATAACTCATCATCATTACAAAAGACAATAAGAGTGGAACCATAATAATAGTTGTCTATTATTGATAAACAAAGAAGAATACAACCATAGTTCTGACGTCAAATCCTCCTTTAGCTGGGTGATCAGCAACACATTCCTTGCAAAGCTTGTTGGGAATGGGAACACGCCTCTTTCTCCTTGGTTATTTCGACAAGAATCTCCTTACTTTAGATTTAGCCTTATGGGAATGAAGAAGGCTTCTTGCAGCCTGAACTTGACAATTCTCAATCTTTGGAATTCTGGAACTAGCTTGCCTAAGGCAAAAGGACAACCTTTTATAGATAGAGGAGGAGGAGTTAGGATCATCCACAATATTCATGGGATTGGCTTTATCACTAAGAAGCTTCCATGAGAGGTGGCAAACCACTTCCCCTCTATGGAGATTCGAAGCCAAACCAAACCAACTCAAGATAGATTCAGTTCAGGAGTGGGTTAGGAGGAACCTTCGGCTGTTGGTTTGTTAAAAACACTACCCATTTTGGCTGGTGTGAGTGCGACTCTGGGATAGAGCGCCACTTGGCACGCCCTCTTTGGAGGATTTCCTCCATTGGCGCGAGTGATGCACAGTGAAACCGCGCCAATGGAAAAAGGGTTGTTTTTATGGGTTTTTTGCAGGAGATGTCTTCAGGGAAAATGAAGTTCATGTCTAGGGGAATGTAATGCAAGTGTTTGCAGGTCATGTCACTTCTCGTAGGTCTCGAAATGAGTCCTCTAAGATGCGGGAGAGGGGTAACAGGGACGGTGACAAATTGTTGTGTAACATTCCCTATCATCAAAAGATCATCTACATATACCACAAGATATACAACAGTTTTGCCAACTTTCTTGACAAATAAAGTTGCATCATCAAGATCAAAATGTTTAAAATTGAGTTTCAGAAGATGCTCAGTTAGTTTTTCATACCGGGCTCGCGGTGCTTGTTTGAGGCCATACAGGGACTTCACAAGTTTTCATACTTTATGTTCATGTCCTTTCACAGCAAATCCTTCAGGCTAGGACATAAAAACATTCTCTTTTACATCTCCATTCAAGAAAGTAGTTTTTACATCCATTTGATGGACTTTCCAACCGTTTTGAGCTGCTAGTGCAAAGAGTGTCTGGATGGTAGCCCATTTTGTTGTGGGGGCAAAACTCTCCTCATAATCGACCCCTTCCTTCTATGCAAAAACCTTTTGCCACAAGCCTAGCTTTGTGCTTGTCAAGTGAGCCATCATCTTTATACTTGTTCTTGTAGACCCACTTGAGCCCAATTGTTTGGTTCCTAATGGAGGATCAACTAGCTTCCAAGTGGTCGTTCTTATATGAGGCATTCATACTCCTTTTGCATCACTTCTTTCCATTCATCATGAGAAGCAGCTTATTTGAAGGAATTTGGTTCAAAATCTGTAGACAAGTTCAATTCACAATCATAAGAAACATCCATATCAACAGGTGAATTAGATTCGTCTACATCACCTCCATTTTGCCGGTTTGAATTTCGAGATCCTGTCTTTCGAACCTCATCAGGATGAACACTTTCAAGTGTCTTTTTCAGCCACTTTGGGGGACGTTTCTCAGATGGTCCAAGCTGCTCCGTTGATTGAGTTGGGACTGAATCAAGATTGAGTCTCCCAATTCTATCAATTACATCACTTAAAGCATCACCCATTGTTGGAATTTCATGCGGGGGAGAGTGTTCTTCAAAAGAAGATTCCACATGTTGATCTAGTATATGAATCCCCCCTTCAAGATGTGGAATCTGATTATCAAATTCTTGAAATGATTTTGCTTTTGCGATTCTGTCCAAGTGATCAAGTTGCCGCTCAACAACATTGTCAGATTTGGATGATTCAAGAAAAATTACATCTCTAGATAGAACAAACTTTTTATTTACTTCATCATAGAGGCGGTATGCTTTGGAGGTGTTTGAATATTCGAGAAAGATACACTTATGACTTCTAGCACCAAGTTTGTTTCTATGTACCTTTGGTATCAAGGCATAAGAGGTGGAACCAAAGACCCTGAGATGCTTTTCCGAAGGAACATGTCCATACCACATTTCATATGGAGTCTTGTTTCTTATAGCATTAGATGGACATCTATTCTTTATATATGCAGCACATAGAACAGCATCATCCCAAAACATTATCTTTACATTTTTGAATAAGAGCATGGATCGTACCATATTTAAGATTTTCCTATTCATTCTTTCAGCTACACCATTCTATTGGGGATTATAAGGCATAATTGTTTGACGTTTGATCCCATGTTGGCGAAGATAGTTTTAAAATTTATTTGATGTGTATTCTTTTACATTATCAGTGCGAATAGACCCAATATGAGATTGTGCATCATTTTCAATCGATTTATGAAAATTCTTGAATGTTTGAAAAGCATCAGATTTGTTCTTCAATAAATAAACCCAACACATTCTGGTGTAGTCATCAATAAATGTCATGATATATTTATTTGCATTTGCAGAAGGAACAGGCATTGGACCACATAAATATGAATGAATGAGTTCACGTTTCCTATGTTCTCTTGAATGTGAATCACGAAAAGACTATTTGCTATGTTTTCCTAGAATGCAAGCATCATATTTCTTAAGTTTCCTAGGAATTGTAGGCAAACCAGCAACACCATTTTTCTTCAACAAGCAGAGATTGTCATAGTTCAAATGTCCAAATCTAGCATTCCATAATAAACTTGATGGAAGTGTACCTTCTTCATGATGAGAATTGCATGAGCATAGGTTCCTTGCTGCTTGATAAGCCTTTCTTCTTCTATTCCCCTCATGACAAGTGAGTGGTTAGATGTTTTTCTTACCTCAAGCTTGCCATCAAACATATGAATGGAGTGAACTTGCTTGTGGATGTGGACCAAGGACAACAAGTTTCTCTTGAGCTGTGGGAGATATAGAACATGATGCAGAAGAAAGTCTCGAAGACCAGGCAGTTTAAGCCTGATTGTGCCAAGCCCTAATGGCTTGATTTTTGATTGATCTGCAAAGTATACTGCTCCATCAACATTGTCAGTGAAATATTCAAAAAAAGATTTTCTATGAGTCATGTAGTAGGTTGCTCCTGAATCAAGAAACAAATCATTTTTCCAAGAAGCAAGTGAAGCATTAAATAAATCTTCATTTACTCCAATGTTACATTGTGCCACAACATAGTGAGCGGATTCAAGTGCTTTACCTTTGTCTAAATCATCAGTTTTACCTTTCTGTTGGTTTCTTTTCTGCTCAATTTTGTCCCATGGTAGCTTTCATGTAGAGGCATCATGTGATCCATTCCTTTTGTAGTGAATACAGTGCAAAACCTGCCTTTTCTCTTTGAGAATGTCTGCCCCCTACCTCTGAAATATCTTCCTCTTCCTCTTCGACCACCTCTTCCTCTTGTAGAATCTTGAGCAGGATGCTTTTCTCTATAAGCAAGGCACACAGCCTCTTCAGAAGATTCAGGGGTTGTCTTCTTTCCAAAAGCTTTCTCTCTTTCAGCAAACTTTTTCACAAGAGATTCAAAGGTTATATCTTTGAGATTTCCATTTTCTTGCAATGACTCAAGATAATTGGAGTAAGTAGGATAAAGTGCCTTGAGAAAAGCAATAAGAGGAATATCCAATTCAAACTTAGTGGATTTGATATCATGCATTATAGACTTTACTTCAGATGCAAGAGCAAGAGGATCATTATTTTGTAGTTCAAGAGTGAAGAGTTTAATCATGAGTTGAACAACTTCAAGTGCGGAATGTGAGTCATAGAGTTCTTTCAGCTTTTGTAAGGCTTCAAAGGAAGTTGAATATGACGAAATATGGCGACTCACCTCTTTATTTACAGATGTTGTGATTAATGCATAAGCTTTGTTGTTCTTGTTTTCCCAAATGACGAGCTCTTTGTCTGAGGTAGGTTGTACTGGTTCATTGTCTTCGTCTCTGACACACACTCCTTTCCACAAATCATTGAAAATGAGGGTGTGTTTTATCTTCCGGTACCATTCAAGATAATTCTCCTTGCCAGTGAGAACTATTCCCACCATAGATATGATTGAATGCATTGTAAAATCCGAGAGCTATAAAAATACTTATGCTAGCAAAAAATGTGCTTTTGTCGAGAAAAAAAAGCTTTTGCTGCTAAATAAAATTGGTTCTGATATAAAAGTGTATTCTGGCCCCAAACAATATTATTAAACACAGTCAAACGCAAGAGCGTTAACTATGTTAGTCACTTTGAAAACAGATTTATGAAAACAACATTATGGTAGCCCAACAGCATGGTATATATGGGATATAGTCTATATAAAAACTGTGTCCACACCAAACATTATATATACCAGCGTATGTATGAAAACAACAATGTATTAAAACCATCCAAAACCAGAGCAGGAATAGAATTCCGCTACGCCATTCATATGCCATTGACCATTGAAAGGCGTGAATAGAATTTCGCTACGCCATTCATATACCATTGACCATTGAAAGGCGTTAATAGAATTCCGCTACGCCATTCATATACCATTGACCATTGAAAGGAACGCTACCACTGTCATAAAAAACTTCACTGCATATAACATTTTAATCCATTATATGCCACGTCCATCATATAAAAGGCAATGTGAAAAAAAGACTAACACGCATATAAAGTGGTATACGGTCATAGTTTAAATTTCAACACCATTCAAAAGTACCATTTCAAGTGGCACCATCACTAGAACGAGGTCTCGGTTCTGGCCAGCAATTTTACGAAATCTATGGGATGAGACGCGATAGAGGCAGCGCGGTATTAATGAGTGCTCACTGTACCAGCGTTATCAATAACACCGTGTTTGTGGTGCGTGTGTTTGTCGTGCATTCTCTCGACTCCTGCGCGCTTCCCAGCTGATGCACCAGAGGTGGGTTTCAACGCAGATGATTCTATTCTCGTTATCAGAAACAGACAGAAAGTAGGTTAAGTGGAAATTCAAACAACCCAACACCTCAACGCATCTAAGAACGGAAGAAAAATTATGGAACTGGAACAACCCAAGTGCATTGAAATTTATGCGGATTTGGGCATATTGGATACCAATGGTTCCTGCAAATCTAGGAACAAGCTCATTGCAAAGAAGTAATATCTGGTCTTGCGGGAGTTGGACCTTCTCAACAAAGCTAAGTTGTTGTTTGTCATAAACAACACACATTACCTTAAATATGGGTGAACTGTTAGACACGGGGGTTCATGGCACGCTCACAGAGATGTTTCACGTTATGGCAAAAAACATTATGTTGACAGTCCAGAGAATGCAGGTAATGCAGGGGTCAGGACTGTAAATATGGAATGTGGCAGATAGAGGGTGCAGGTAGTGTCAGGCAGCAACGTTCAGGTGACAATGTGGAGCAGGCTACCACATTTATGAATAGGCAGCATTTTTGAATGGAGAGCAAAGCAGCAGAGGAGGAGAATAGGGAGTTACAAAGGGCATAAAAGCTAAAAAAGGAGTTGGCTCTGATACCATGTCAGGCCAGGCAGTAACTCCATAAGGAAAAAATGATTTGACTGTATTATTCCATCAGGTAGGTGTTTGTTATATACATGAGGGAGAGACTGTTCAGTTCATCTCCCGATGACTGTTCATATTTCTAATTTATTTATTTACATAAATTCACCCAATCACAAGGATTAGGTGTCAACAAGAACAAACCCTCGACAAGCCCAATAGAAAATGACCAAAATGAATGACAAACAAAGGGTTTTGGCATAGCCAGGAGCGGGAAGATGCAAATCAAGACAAGTACTGGTTCATAATTGTGTAATTGAATGCCAGATAATAGAAATCCAAAATATCCAATGGTGTATTCCTCCCACATGTAACCACAACCGAAACATTTACCCAAGCACATAATCACCGCACAATCATTTTAATTTGCAAAGTCTGTAAAGTATTGGGCTGGTCCCATCAACGTCTAATGTGCATTAAGGGAATTTCAAACCCTAGATTTGTATGTGCCATATTCCATAATGTTGGTTCCATTTATAGGTGCATGTCAGTTTTAGTTGTGGGTATAGCTTGACACAATCATTTTGGTTAGATTTTGAGAACTTGTTATTTAAAGTAGTTCTCCTATTTTATAGGAGATAAATTTTTAGGGCCTGCATGTCAAACATAGCTACATAGTATTGGTCCATGCATGTAACTTATGTGCACTTTGAGGATGTGGTACTTCAGTTTACCACCCAAATTCACACAAAAACTGAACCCAAATTCACACAAATTTACGAAGTAACTAAAGTGAATAATTCACACAAAAACTGAACCCAAATTCACACAAATTTATGAAGTAACTGAAGTGAATTGTTTCTGTTATTAACTATTTACTATTGAATTGTTTCTGTTATTAAGTATTTACTATTTTCAGGAATGAAACTATAGATTTATGCAACCTAAATTCACACAACCATTCCATTATTCACGAATCCATAAATCGTAGTTAGAGAGGCAACCTAAAAATTAATTCATCCATGAAATAAACCATAAAAAATTAGTAATAATTAAATACAATTCATATATACATTTAGCAATACTTATCTATTTGGAATTGTTCAACAATTAGTTGAAGAAGAGGGAAGTAAGATCACAACCATATAATGTAAGATCAATCACAGTTCATATTTTACTCAATCACTCGCTTCATCATTGATATTTTCACTATTTCACTTGATCACATGATCCATTGTTAGTAAGATCTTTGTTTGACAATAGACCACACATAAGGGTATGTAGGCATATTGTCTTACTTTCCATAAGCATCCTTGTAATATAATCTCTTCATAAGTATAATCGATGGCCTTTACTATATTTGAGTTAAGCAGTTGCTAACTTGAATATTAATTTTTGCAAAGGATAGTGAGTATTTTCACTTCTCTTTTCTTATAAATATTCCTCCTGGACCTGTAGTTATTCCTGAATGATAGGTACAGACACAACAACATGATGCACTTCTTGTATTCACATTATTGTTTGTAAATTTTATGCTTTTAACAAGACATAATAACTCTTTTGACGATACAAAAAACAAAAAACTTAATACTTGGTGAATAATTTGAATAAGTTCCTTGGTGTTGTTGTGCACAAACTTATGGATAAGAACAAGAAAGTGAAAGAGAGCTGTAAAATTGGTTAGAACACAGATTATCTACTGATCAATAGACCTGTTATCACCCTAAAATATTTGTCTCTAAGCTTTGGTAAGTTGCCTTGTTTCTAATCATAGTCTTATAAGTTTTGAGTCAGCTCATCACAATTAGTGTCATTCTCATTTACAAACCCTTCTTTTAGTCATGGTGTTTAAAGGGTTCTTCTATTTGCTTTAAGGGTTAGGTTCATAAGTATATAAGTGTTTTTCATATCATATCTCTTTTCCAATAAGTTTGACAGCCTCATTTCCATGTCCTAAAAGCCTCACCATGTGTTTTGACATCAGTTTGATTCCAAAGGATTCATGTTAGTCTTGGTCTATTCTTTCCGTGGTTGTTTCCGTGTCTAAGATCTATAAAAGAGTCTGGTTGGTATGGTCAAATAGGGTCAACACTCCGTTCTTGCCCATCACTGGTCCCACATCACCTAACATTCCATGTGTCAAACTTGTGTCAAGGTTTTCATAGTTAAAAAATCACTCTAAGTGTTTTCGCAGTGCACTACGAAACCCCTGTAGCAGCCTGTTTTATCAGAGAAAAACTGTTTTTACTAGTCAACTTACAGAAGCTTTCCTGAGCAGCTGAGAACTCCATTTTGCAAACTGAAAGAGGTTTTTCTTCCTAACATGCTACACTACACAAACCTCTTTCCGTTTCTTCAAATTCATTCTGAGGTGGGATGAATTTATGGTTGAACTTGCGCTACAAAACTGCTGTAAGTGCAGTTTTTCACAAACAGACTTTTCCTGTTTATCACCTATTTTTCAAAGAATCATTCTCGTCGGTAGGAAAGACGTTTCAAAAAACCAGGAGATTTTTTTTTTCAGAATGGATTGGTTCAGAAAAACCTCCTTCAGTTTCCTCAAATACATCATGAGCTGGGAGAAACGGGTGACCAACGTGCGCTACAAAACTGTTGTAGGTGCAGTTTTTCATCTCCTGTTTGACAACTATTTCTCAAAGAATTATTTTGGGCAGTAGGAACAATGTTTCAAAAAAAAAGAGAGTTTTTTTTTCAGAATTGACTGATTCAATAAAGCCTCCTTCAGTTTCCTCAAATTCATTCTGAGCGGGGAGAAACGGGTGACCAAAGTTGCGCTACAAAACTGTTGTAGGTGCAGTCTTTCAGAAAACGGATTTTTCCTGTTTGCCACGTGTTTTTCAAGGACCGTTTCTGGACCTCTGGAGAAATGTTTTAAAAAACTAGGAGCGGTTTTTGTTCTGGACAACATGGGCTACAAAAACCTCCTTCAGTTTCGTAAAATGTGTCATGGATGAAGAGATAAAGGCTCTGTCCCACGTGCTATTTTCAAGGATCCTAAACCCTAAAAACAAGGAAACATGTTCCCTAATTTCTAGGGTTTGTCTTCAACAGTCAGATGACCACGTGGGAGGCTTAATCAAATTTGACTTCATGGAGTGTTAGGTGTCAAAGAATGCTTTAAATGTTTAGATATGGTTGTTGTAATCATAATAAGGAATTACACTCCTAGTTGTATTAGGTCTCTAGGACTCCTAATTAGGTGTCATTTGCATTTAATAGTTAGTTTTAAGTATCATTAGGTGTCATAGTAGGATGAATTCGAATTTCCCTCATGCTTGAGGAGGAATCCAAGTTATGTAAAGGGCTCTATATATAACTAAAGCATCAATGTACAAAGGGTTGGAAATTTTATGAGAAAAGCTTGTATTTGGCTCATGTAAGACTCATTTTCAGTAATGCATATTTGACCTTACTTCTCAGGATTCATGAAGGATTTTTTATGTTCAGAATATGTGATGTTGTCCTTTTCCTAATTCTTGTAGTATTATGGATGTATAATCACTCAGAATTCACTGAATGTGCTCTGACTTCATGTATACATTTATAAACTAACTGTGTGGTTCTATATGAGTTTGTATTCTGAATGTTTGAATGTTGAATTCCCTGACTTCCATGTAAGGTTGAGCTCATTGTTTTATTGAGGTGTTGTTGACTCCATAAGCCCAATGGATAGTTGTTAAATGAGTTTCCACCATTCATATCTTCACAGTTGTTTTACAAGAGTTAGCCATTTTATCTATAATTAAAATCATTAACCCTTTTGAGAGAGCCCTCTCAGGTTGAGGAGGCTAAGCCTCAGCCTAAAGTAGGTTTGAAATAGTTACTTAGAGTCAACCTGATCAGCAGCCTATCAGGACCTGATTTTGAGATAACATTTTGGTGCGTCTGCCGGGAGTCTGAAGCTTATTCTTTCCCAATATCAAAAGGCTGAACTTCTGAAGGTAGCAGGAGCTCAGACATCTTTTCAAGGCTGCAAATCTACCTTGGCGACTCCACACATCAAATAACAAATTGGAAGGTGAATCCACTGCTAGAAGATCAGTAGCTTGATGAAGTTTCAAGATGAGTTCCACTGCAAGAATGAATTCCAGGTATGCTCCTATGAATCGGCCTCATATCCCTGGTTTTCCAAATCCTATGCCAAAGGTTGATTGGTTAGAGGATCTTCCAATATTCAAAGATGAAAAGAAAGACAATGTTGCTCTTCATTTGGTTAGGTTCCATA
>APFE031107721.1:34685-47508 GCA_000404065.3 Pinus taeda
ATATCCTTGTGGCTGCTGCATATATATCTCTTCCTCCAAATCCCCATGGAGAAAAGTTGTCTTTACATCTAACTGCTCAAGATGCAAATCTTCAGCTGCTTCTAGACTTAAAATAGTTCTAATTGAAGTCATTTTAACAACAGGAGAAAATATCTCATCAAATACTATACCCTTTTTCTGTGCAAACCCTTTCACCACAAGTCTAGCTTTATACCTTTTTCTACCTCCATCTTCTTCCTTCAACTTGTAAACCATTTATTCTGCAATGTTGTTTTACCTGCAGGCAACCTAACTAAGTCCCCTGGTTATGTGCTAAGGAGTCCATCTCTTCTTTCATGGCTTGCTCCCACTTTTTCCTAGTTTCTATCTGCACTACTTCGTCATAACATTATAGGTCACCAGAATCAGTCAACAATACATAATATAATGAAGGAGTATCATTCAGGGGGTATACTTATCCTGGTAGATCTTCTCACACCACTTTTAGGTGTTTGAGGTGCTTGTTGTCGTTGTGGTTATTGTTCTAGCTGTTGATCATTATTATTTTCAGGCACCATCACTTTTCCTGTGATCTCATCAAGAACTGTGTATTCTCTGTTTTCTTTTTCCTGTTTCTTTTCCTGCAGTTGATCCTTATAAAAAACCTTTTCATTGAATATGACATCTCTGCTCCTAATGATTTTGTGTTTTTCTTTAAAAAAGAGTAGTTTACCTTTTTACCTGTCCATGCCTCCTTTGGAATACCACCATTCAAGGAACTTGAAGGCCCTCTGTTTATTAGATAAACAACAGTATCTACAACATCTGCCCAAAATTGTAAAGGCAATCCTGCATGAAATCTCATGCACCTTGCACGCTCCATGATTGTCCTGTTCATCCTTTGTGACACACCATTTTCTTGTGGTGTTCCTAGAACTGTCTTCTCCCTAAGAATTCCATTCTCTGAACAATATCTATCAAACTCTTTACTGCAATGTTCACCTCCATTGTCTGATCTGAGACACTTTAACCTTTTTACTGTCTCATTTTCAACCAAATCTTTCCATTTCTTGAAAGTATAAAATACATCAGATTTATTTCGAATACAATATATCCAAGTTTTTCTGGTTGCATCATCAATAAAAGAAACATAATAATGAGAGCCACCAAGAGATGATACATGAGAAGGTCCCCATACATCTGTATGCACAAGCTCTAATTTTGCGCTCTTCTTTTCTTTCCCAACTCTAAGGAATCTAACTCTCTTTTGTTTTCCATAAACACAATTCTCACATAATTTTAAATCAACATGCTTCAAACCTAGCAACAAATTTCTTGAGTGAAGAATCTACATCACCTTCTCACTCACGTGCCTGAGCCTATGATGCCACAATGCCATATCTTCTCCTGTAGAGGTTAAAGCATTAACAGAATTAGAAATACCATTGCATAAATACAATGTACCAACCTTTCCTCCTTTTGCTATTACCAGGGATCCTTTAGTGACCTTCCAGGTTTTATCTGTGAAAGTAGTTATGCAACCTTGACCTCCCAACTGCCCTGTTCAAATCAGATTTTTCTCAGATTTGGAACATGCCTTACCTCCTTCAATAGCCATTGATTTCCATTCTGTTGTTTTATGAAAATTGTACCCATTCCAATGATTTTACAGGGTTTCTCATCACCCAATCAAACATGTCCAAAATCTCCTTGAACATAATCATGAAAATGTTTCCTATTAGGTGTGGCATGGAATGAGGCCCCTAAATCTACCACACAGGCATCAATAATATTTTCTAAAGAAATAATAAAAGCATCTTGCAACACATCATCTGTTACATTCACTTCATGATTATTTTATTGCTGCGCGTCTCCTTCTTTTCCCTTCCGAGACTTTCAGTCTTTCTTCAGGTGTCCTTTCTTCCCACATTTCCAGCATATTATCCCTAATATGGACTTTGATCTACCTTTTCTTGACTTACTACGATATCCAGGGCTCTTTCCTCTTTCCATTTTTCTTCCCCTAGTCTCTGCAGTCAAAGCATTACCTGATGTGTCACCAGATCTTTTTCGTCGCATTTCCTCGCTAAGGATTGCACTGACAACATCATCAAACTTTAAAGTACTAGATCCAGAGACGGAGTTGCTATTGGCCATAACTAAACCATTCCAACTTTCTGGCACTGAGCACAGAAATAACAGAGCCCTAACTTCATCAACAAAATTTACTCCTACAAAACTTAACTGACTGGTAACTGTATTAAACTCATTTAAATGATCAGCAAAAGATTCACCTTCTGACATCTTCATATCAACTAAATGATTCATAAGAAATACCTTATTTGAGGCCGAGGCTTTTTCATATAGTTTGGCCAATGTTGACATTAAACCCTCTGTTGTTGTTTCCTTTGAAATATTAAACGCTACCGACGCCACTAGGCACAGCCATATTGTTCCAAGTGCCTTTCTGTCGAGAATATCCCATTCTATGTCTCTCATACTCCTCGACTTCTTTGTCTTTCCTCTCAATGGTTGGTACAGATCTCTCTGGTACAAATAATCTTCCATCTGCATCTTCCATAGTTGGTAGTTTTGGCTGTTAAATGTTTCGACCCTAAACCTACCATCTTCTGCCATTACTCCCACTTGAACGAGGAACCCTTCTCTCCTGCGAGTTTATCAGCCAAAAAAGACCTTCGTACCAGTTGTTAGATAATTATATATTATAGAGAAATGCAAGACATATAATATGCGAAAAAATACAAACACATAAAACCAAAGAGACACAGATATACATGGTTCACCCAATTTGGGCTATGTCCACCCCGAACAGCCAGTCCTTCCTTTCTATTATCTAGCAAAATGAAGAGATACAACCTACAGCAGATCCGCTGTAATATCCTCTGTTTCCTCTCACAGTCTCACCTATCTGTTTCTCACTCTGAGAATATACATATATTCCACAGCCTCAATACAATACTTTCATACAAAGAGAGGGGTTTCCTTCTAGGGAAAAAAACCCTAAACTAAACATAAATTATACCGTTAGATCATCGACCTAATGAACGGCCCAGATTAACTAGAAATTACTATACTTTTACAAGGCAATTTTACATCTTTTCTTAGCTTCGGGGCGCTGCCCCCGAGACCCCTGCCGGGGGACCGCTGACCCCTGCACCACCCCTCATGGAGGGGTGTACAATCTTCCTGGGGTATACATCCAGCTGAAACAAAGACCTCTAAATAGGATGATAATCATGCTCCACACCCAAAATCTACTTTAATTCTTTAAACTTACTTTTCATATTATGTTTGTTGATTGTGATTCTGCACGCCACATCTGCATTGGAAAAGGAGCATATTTAATGAAGTGTGGAAGCAGAGGGAAGCTTCAATTATGTCCTTTCAAACTTTCTAAGGCATGTAATAAAATTTTAAAAAAAATCTCCATATAATTTTGTGCTTTAACTTTTTCTTTTGATAATGGATTATTTATGTGATCTCCCCTCTCTCTCACACAACTAGAGTCCAGACATACATGGTTTTTTGGGATATGTGGACAATGGATAGATTTAGGCTAGCCATTTATCTAGAAATTTACGATGTAGAAGATCAGGCATTTACAAATGAATACTTCCTTGCCACTAAATTAGAGTTGAAGAGTCAGACTCTTATTTGTCAATCATATACCTCACTTTTAAATCAATTTATTGCTAACTCTGTATAGACCTTCCATGGGAAGGCAAAGAGTGATCACTGCCATTACTTAATCTTTCTGCATACCAAGTAAAGATTCCAAATGTGTATAAGTTAGTGGCTCCTTGGAAAATCCCAAGAGTGGCGCTATTGTAGCAACAAGAAATTCTTTTATTTTGAGTTCTTCATTAGTGCATTGATAGTATATTATGTTTTCCATACAAGACCTCAACAGTGTATGATCAAATTACAGTTAAGCATGTCATAATATTTTGACTTGCCCTCTTTTAGAGGGAAACTAGAGTGTGTGTCAAGCTTGCATGTCACAATTGTATCATCCAGAGTTTACCTAAGACAATTTTTGTGGATCTAAGCAACCTATTGGAATTCAAGAGGCAGCAATACTACAAAGTGGGAAAGAGGTTTCACAGCTAACCTGGCTTTCACATTATGGTTGGAGTCAATTTGTTGGCAAGATGTTGGATACCCAAACTTCCTTTTTATGACAAGTGCTTCAAACCTATAAACTTTACCAGAGTTGTTCTTGAGTCTTTGGAGGTGGTTAGCTTTTCAAAGCACACAAGTAAAATAAGACGAGAAAGAAGAAGCTTGACGAATTTGAAGTTATCTCCCTGCGAATAGGGCATTCCCATTCATAAACCTAATGAATCGCTCTACTTCTTTCTAGTGAACAACTTTGGGACTTGTATTGATTCATGAGACAATTCCAACCCCATAAATATAAATTTATTATTTAAATCTAAACCCACTAGATTAGAATTTGCACAAGGAGAACTCCATTCTTGTTTCGAAATAACCTGCATATGACTTGTACTATGTTGTTTAATATTTTTTGTATTTATTTTCATCCTTGGTCTATGACATAAAGATGCAACAAGCTACCTTGCATTTTCTATACTAACACTCCTAAACAATAATAAAGTATGCCCAAATCTATCACTTCAAATGATTTATGTAACTCACCTTTTATTTTTTCAATTATTGAATTTGTTACCTATATTGATGAGATCTTCTACAACTGATACCATAGTGACAATATATGTTATACTTTTATCTGTGTTGCTCTGAAGGTATTCCTCCTTCAGTAGAGCAACAATGCACTACAATTTCCATTTAGGGGAGAAGTGTACCCAGTAGCAACCTTGGTCTGTGTGCAAATGGGTTGAATGCACATTAGACTCTATCTGTTGTTTTGAAGGTGTTTCTCCTTCAACAATACTTCATCTTAGTAGCTCATTTAGGTCTACACCTTTAGTACATGCATGCAACCTTGGGATACATGCTTTATATTATAGTTTTCCTATGAGGGTGTAGCAGCAATGAAAGAAGTGCATCTATTTTAGGCATCTTGTGGTTGTTGTATGAAAACATGCTTGTTTAGTGTTTCCCAAACATAGATAGAGCCATATTTAGTATACTTTTATAGTTTGACTTAAATGCTCACTTTTCTTAATTTAGGTGTTTTTCTTAGTTCTGTTTTATGCATAGATTTATCTTTAAGTAAAGTGCATAGTAGAGAAGGGTTCTATATTTTGAGCAGGGGACACACTTCTAGGTAGGAGGTATTCTATTCTAGGAAGCTTTTTCCATGCAGGTTCGGTGGTTTATTCGAGAATCCCAAGAGTGGCGCTATTGTAGCAATAAGAAATTCATTTTATTTTGAGTTCTTCATTAGTGCATTGATAGTATATTGTTTATTCCATGCAATACCTCGATAGTGTTTGATCAAATTACAATTAAGATTGTCATAATATTTTGACTTACGCTCTTTTAGAGGGAAACTAGAGTGTGTCAAGCTTGCACGTCACAATTTTATCATGCAGAGTTTACCTAGCATGAGTTTTGTGGATCTAAGTAGCCAGATACCTTTTGGAATTCAAGAGGCAACAATACTACAAAGCGGGAAAGAAGTTTCACAATTAACTTGCCTTTCACATTATGGTTGGAGTCGGTTTTTTGGAAAGATGTTGGATACCCCAACTTCATTTTTATGAGTGAGTGCAAGATTGAATCCTTCAACATATTTCTTGCTCAATTGTCATCAAGCGATGGGTTTTCTCAGAATTTCTTCACATCTATAACCTTTACCAGAGTTGTTATTGAGCCTTTGTATGTTGTTATCTTTTCAAAGCACACACGTACAAGAAGACGAGAAATAATATGCCAGACTAATTTCAAGTTATCTTCCTGCGAATAGGGTGTTCCCTTCCATAAACATGACGACTCACTCTGCTTCTTTCTAGTGAAAAAATTTGGGACTTTTCATGAATTGTGAGACAATCCCAACCCCACAACTATCAATTTATTATCTAAAGTTATACCCACTAGATTAGAACCCGCACAAGGAGAATTCCATTCGCATTTCAAAAGAACCTGCAATCAACGTATACCATGCTATTTAATATTTTTTGTATTTCTTCGCATCCTTGGCCTGTGACATAA
This sequence comes from Pinus taeda, assembly GCA_000404065.3. NCBI lineage: Eukaryota > Viridiplantae > Streptophyta > Pinopsida > Pinales > Pinaceae > Pinus > Pinus taeda. The sequence goes on from APFE031107721.1 coordinate 40,824, forward strand.
AGACGCAACATGCTACCTTGCATTTTCTATACTAACACTCCTAAACAATAATAAAGTATGCCCAAATCTGTCATTTCAAATTATCTATGCATCTCACCTTTTGGGTTTTCAATTATCGAAGTTATTACCTGTATTGATGAGATCATCTGCAACCAAGGCAACAGTGACAGTATCTATTAGAGTTTTATCCATGTTGCACTAAAGGGTTTTTTTCTTCAGCAACACTACAATACATTTCAATTTCCATTTAGCAAAGAAGTGTACCCAGTAGCAGCCTTGGTCTATGTGCAAATGGGTTGAATTCACAGTAGACTTTATCTGTTGTTTTGAAGGTGTTTCTCCTTCAATAGTACTTCATCTCAGCAGATCCTTTCAATCTACACCTTCAACAGATGCATACAGCCTTGGGGTACATGCTATAGATTCCCGTTTTGTTGTGAGGGTATAGAAATGATGAAATAACCACATTGATTTTAGGCATCTTATGGTTATTGTATGCAAGCATTCTTTTCTAGTGTTTCCCAAACTTATATAGAGCCATATTTAGTATACTTTTATAGTTTGACTTAGATGCTCACTTTTCTTAATTTAGGTGTTTTTCTTAGTACTACTTTATGCACAGATTTATCTTTAAGAAAAGTGCATAGTAGAGAAGGGTTCTATATTTTGAGTAGGTGAAACTCTTCTAGGTAGGAGGTACTCTATTCTAGGGAGCTTTTATCATGCATGTTAGGAACTTTATCCTAGACAGATTTCCAAGTCCCTGCCTCCTTGACAAAGTCCCTTCCACACAAGACACTGGTGGATAGATTTCCAAGTCCCTAAATTTTCCAAAAACCCACCTGAGCCTAGCTATCTAGCCTAAAATCCTTTACATTCCAGTCATCTTTTGGCTATGGTTTCATAGAGAAAGCCCTCTCTGGTTTGGTAGGGCTAGCTACCAAACTAAAAGCTTGGTCTGTGGTTACCTCCATCGATCTCCTCATTAGCTTGGGACATTATGGAGGATAACAGAGGGAATGACAACTAGGGAGTGCCAAGGTGTTCTAGTGAATGTAAGGTTCCCAAGTCATGGAAAAATGTAATGCTAGTTGTGAGGTCATGATTGCCAAGGTGTGTTAGGGAATGATAGGGCATGCTAACATGTGCAAGATAGTATGGAGACATGTCAAACAAGCTAAGATGTGCCAAGTGCTAAGGCAAGCCAAGATGTACAAGGGTTCCAAGTCCCTGCCTCCTCTTGTTCCATATGCTATCCACTTATGACATTTCCTTTGCAATATTTGGTGCATTTGTTAGTTATAGGTCATTTATAGGTTATAAATGTCTTCAAAGTTTCACTTCTAATTAAGTATTCAACTGAACATATTAATTCTCTTATACAAAACTATTTTCCCCTCCACCCACATTTCATAACTTCAATAACCATTAGGTAGGGACCTGTAGCTTCGATGTTTCTTTGATTGTTTAGTAAAATATTGTTGATACTAATTTATTGAAAGTTGTAGAATTTACAATTTATGAAGTTTCATGGTCTAATTTTTAAAAGAATAATCTTTAAAGGTTGCTAGCTCAATGGAAGAGCACCTACTTTACAAGCAGGTGGTTGGTGGTTCGATTCCATTGTGCCCTGATATCCATATGGAATGGCGATGATCATTTTTTGGTGACGAAGGATCTTTTGACCATCACCAATGAGCTTTGGTGACATTTTTCAACCCTCACCAAAATATGAAATGGTGACGGTCAACGAATGCCATCATATATACACATCAATACTGACGACCCTCAAAGGTCCGTAACCATAAACCATTGTTATTAATATGAAATGGTGATGGTTTTTGTTTGTCATTATAGTCATTATTCGTGATGGACTTTGAATGTCACCACAGCTCCTGTACTTCTAGCAATGCAGCTTTTGGTGATGGTCAACGAACATCACAATATATATGCACCAATAGTAATAGCCATTAAAGATCCATCACAATAAATCATTGTTGTTCATATGAAATGGTGATGGTCACTATCCATCATTATAATCAATATTCGTGATGAACCTTGAATTTCACCATAAAACCTATACTTTTGGCGATGCCAACTTCGGTGATGTTCAGTTTTTGGTGACCGAGGCTCTGGTCTGTCACCATTGCTCATATGCAATGGTGATGGTCGTTATCCATCATTATAAATCATTATTGGTGACAAACATTGAATGTCACTACAACACCTATACTTTTGGCGACGCCACCTTTGGTGACATTCAGGTTTTGGTGACGGAGGCTCTTTTGACCATCACCACTGAGCTTTGGTGACATTTTTCGACCCTCACAAAAAATATGAAATGGTGATGTTCAACCAACGCCATCATATATACGCATCAATAGTGATGACCCTCAAAGGTCTGTAACCATTAATCGTTGTTGTTGATATGAAATGGTGATGGTCGTTGTCCATCATTATAGTCATTATTTGTGACGGACCTTGAATGTCATCACAACGCCTATACTTCTAGCAATGCTGATTTTGGTGACGGTCAATGAACGTCACAATATATATGCACCAATAGTGACAGCCATTAAAGATCCATCACAATAGATCATTATTGTTCATATGAAATAGTGATGGTCACTATCTATTATTATAATCAATATTCGTGACGGACCTTAAATGTCACCATAACACCTATACTTTTGGCGATGCCACCTTTCATGACATTTAGTTTTTGGTGACTGAGGCTATGGTCCATCACCATTTCTCATATGAAATGGTGATGGTCATCACTATCCGTCATTATAAATAATTATTGGTGACAAACTTTGAATGTCGCTACAACACCTATACTTTTGGTGACACCACCTTTGGTGACGTTCAGTTTTTGGTGACGGAGGCTATGGTTTGTCACAATTTATCATATGAAATGGTGACAATCGATATCCATCATTATAAGTCATTATTGGTGATGGACTTTGTATGTCACTACAACACCTATACTTTTGGCGATGCCAGCTTTGGTGATGTTCAATTTATGGTGACAAATGCTCTTTTGACCGTCACCAATGAGCTTATGGTGACATTTTTTGCCCCTCACCAATGTCCTTTTTTCTTGTAGTGTGACTAGATTTATGTGCTAGACATGCATGACACACCAAAGAATAAAAATATAGGTTTTATCCTAATGAGAATACACTATCCTAACTTCGTAGTCACAAAAATCCATTGTTGGTTGGAACTACACCCTCCTTAGGCAAAACCGCACTCTTAACTCTCATTGGGCACACTTTCTTCAAATAGTTGAGTGCACTCCCAGTCAACAAGGTGAGTGCACTCCTTATTCTCAGTAACTGCATCCTCTTTCTCCCAGTTGGAGAAAACTCCTTAGCAATAGTGACTGCACCCTCTTGTGCTTCATGCATGCACCCTTCCTTTTGTCTTGTTGGGTACATTCCTAGAAAATAGTAGCCCACTCCACTCCATGCAACTAACTAACTCATCAATTAACAAGTGGTAGGAATGGATTAACTTGCCTTGCATGTAAAATGTCTTTATAATCAGCCCATCATTCATTTATTCTCATAACCATTCATCATTTTGGGTTCAGCGCACTTCTTCTTATCAAGGATCTTTCTCTTCAATCATGATCACAAGTAAGTTTTGGATGTTTCTTTTCTTAGTTTATTTTGTTATTTTTGTTATCACTTTTGTATTCCTTGTTGGAATTTCAGTTAATTCTAGTTTCTTTAGTGGTGTTTTTATCCATTCTTCTTGTTACAAGTGTCATTTTGTTATCTCAAGTGGCGTTTCTTGTGACTCTTCACATTCCATGATGTTCCATCATTATGTCATGATTGCGACAAATCTTATAAATACTTGCAGACCCTTCCTCTCATTGTTATTGTAATCCAAAAATGTTGTTAGTCTTCACTTAATATATTTTGAGTCCATCTCTAGCTTGAGTGCACTTATGGATATCAAATCCCCACTATCTTGGAAAACTATGACTAGAAGACCGAGTCTCCTTATAGAGTGCACTCTAGAGAAACAAAGACACCTTCCTCTTGAAAATTATGCCCAGCAAGGAACTCCCTCTCTCTTGAGCACACTGGATCCCCTTGACCGCATAATGCATTCAAAAGCTCCAGTGTGCCTTCTTTGTGCCCTAAGACTATGCTCTGTGCCCTCTAGCCTATCATGTTATTTTTCCTTGAGCGCACAATGCATACTCAAACCTAAAATAGGCCTTGTATGACCATTGTCATCCCAACATGTGCCCTCCTCTTGTCATGATGTTGATTTCACTCCTAGTGGCTGACCAAGTCACCTTGTCTCAGCATTAATAGGCTAGTGTATCCAGCTAAACCTTATCTCCCCTTTGTCACTGTATTTTGATAAGTTTGCGTGCACTAGATAGGGAATTTCTTGTAGCTAATTATTGTTTGAATTTTAAAGATGAGGCAGCCACATGGTGGGGGTTACTTAACCAAAAGAAGTGTTCCAGCCTGCCCGAGGAAGAATTTGAAAAATTACTTTTAAACAGATGGTCTCATGCCAGAAAACAAGATAAGGAGAACACTCCACAAGCCATATTCCTGTTCATACAATATTCCTTGACATTATTCCTTGACACCCCTCCATGTGGAGTCTTTAGCCTCTATATAGGCCTCATACATACAATACCACGGGTCATTACCATGGTTCCCTCATACCATCAAACTAATACCACGGGCCCATTACATTATTACTAACTACTGGTGGTCCCTTACATGAAATGGGTTAACCACCTTATTTATTACTATGGCCCGTCCCATTATTACATTATTACCTTGGGTACCTCCCTTGGTACCCCATATTATCCCCCCTAGGTATATAACATTCCACCCCCCTTAGCATGTTTTGTACCTGAAACATGGGAAGAACACAAATAATAAGATCTACTCAAAAGAGTAGTTCACTGGTACCATGCACGTGCATCTAGCCATCCAAGAGAAAGATGAACCCTCGATCGCACTGGTGCCTCGCTTTCTTGAGATGGAAGTTGACCGTGGTAGAACTTTTGTGTTGATGTGTAGTAGGTGGATCTTCTCTCCTCTCTATCTGTCCTGTGGGGGTTGTTGTCCTTGTGACTAATTGGTTGTCATCTTGATGGTTGTCTTGTGGGGTGATGTGGGTGATGATATGTTGAAGTTTTAACCCACGGTGTCTTTTTCTTTAATTCACCCCTTACTGGAGCCTAACTGTTATGTTGTGGTGCCCGTTGTGGTGTCTTATCTTCCAATATTACTTCAGAGCCCTCATCTGATGTATCAGCACCTGTAACCTTTTCTGCTTCAACCTCTATTTGTGTTTGATTTTTGATCATCACTGGCTCATCATCTAATATGTTAGTCTCTAGAACATCTTTTGCTTCAAGCTCCTTGGACCTTACCTATTTATTGATGGAAATATCCTCTAATGTAATTTTCTTCTTTTTATACCAAAGCTTCAAGAATTTCTTCTACACATTAATATTGATAGTACCCATAGATTCCATCCAAGAATATCCCAAAACAACATCCATATTATCCATATCTGAAGTATAAAAATCACCATGCAACACATACTTATCCATAGAAAGCTTCAAATCCTTGTACACTTGAACATCCTCATCATCCACTTATGTGTTTTCAATGTGTTTTGCTGGAACTTGCAATTTTTTTGCCAAATTGACATTTATGAGATTTTACTTGCAACTCGGATTTATAAACACAATGATTTTCTCCTTCTGAATCAATCCATGAACCTGCAATAAAGAGATACCCGCAGAAACTAATCCTTTAGGTTTCTTAGTTTCCTTCTTTCCTGTAAAAATAAAATCTTTGCTATGTTGTGTGTCTGTCTGTGTGAGCTTATCCACCAGATCAGATTTACGGTCAAAGTGCTCTATAAGAGATTTTTTGAAGGCGTCCCAAGACAAAAACCTTCCCTTGGAACGTTGATGCCCTTGCCACCATTGCCATCTTTCATTGTCCAAGTACATGCTCCCCACCATAAGCTGAGTCTCATTATCTAAGATGTAATCCAAATTGAAATATTTATCCATTTGTGCTAGCCATCTGGCTGGATTGGAGCCATCAAATTTATACAAGTTCTTCTGATCTCGGCCTGCCATCACAAAAAAATTTGGCGAAAATTTGAAATGGCCACAATTCCATCAATATTGCTCAGAATCCCTATTATGACCTATTTTTGGAAATGTAACAATCATTCTGCATCTGCCCATGTGATCGAAATCTTGATCCAGACACTGGAATTTCAGATCTGCGCTGCAACTCTCCCGTCGTCACCCAAAAATTCTCAAAAAAGAGTTGATTTTAAATCAGCGATATCTCCCTCATCTGGACTCCGATTCAGCTGATTGTTTTTTGAAATTGGGTATCTTTTCACAAAGAATCCAGATCTGCAATTAGATTTTATAGATCTTGCACCAGGACGTCCAAATCTGTGCTGCAAACTTGTTACCCCGAAAAATTGTCTGCAACCCCACTGATTTTTAAATCAGCGATATCTCCTTCATCCGGACTCCAATTCGATTGATTTTTTTTTTTGAAATCAGGTATTTTTTCACATAGAATCCAGATCTGCAATTAGATTTTGCAGATCTTGCACCAAACATACAAATCTGATCTACAAACTCGCCGCCCCCGAAATC
>APFE031107721.1:68891-80951 GCA_000404065.3 Pinus taeda
TCAGATCTGAGCTGTATTGTGTGTAACAGAGGTGGAGATACTTGTGAGAAGTATTATGTTGTGTAATTTTACATGACTCAATCATTAATATATAGATAGTTGGGTTTTTAGCGAGATGCTTTCCCCGGGATACATACTGTGTTAATGTGTGAATGCTCTTGATGTTTTATTGTTATTGATGCTGCTATATTGATGATCAACGTAGAGGAGCTTATGTATTGTGTATGTTTTCCGCAATAGTACATGATCAAGATAATCTCCATTGAATATGTGTTAAATTATTCAAAATTTCTACAGTTCAGTCTTCACCGCCACCCAATCATCCATGCCCTCTTGTTTTCTAGAACAGAAAACTGTTTTTTCCTTCATTTGACTTCTCAATTGAGTCAAATGTTCTGCAACAATACTTGCATTCACAAAACACTTGTTAGAATAAAAATCAGAAGGCATCAGTGCCTTGTCCTCCTTTGCCAGCACTTCAGTATGATGTTCTGAAGTCTCCTCCACTTTCAGCACATCAGTATGCTGATTCTCTTTGCCCAAAGAATCCTCTGAAGAATTCTCAAGACTGTCAACCAGTCTTTCTCCCACATCATACTCCGAATTTTTCAACAAATATTCTAGCAATGCAATTTCTTTGTAACATTGCTGAAGCATAACATCACCATCACTTACAGTCCCTGCATGCATACACAACTTGTCAGTTTGAAAACTACAAGTCTCAACAGCTTTAATTGTCGGTTCATATACCAGCTCTTCCAGTTGATCATCTTCTTCATTCACATGAGCTTCCTCTTCAACAAAACCTGTAATCACATCACAACTGTCAGCTATAAAAACACAAGAGTTCACATTATCCAGCTGATCTGGATCTGCCCAATACTTCAAGAAATCATCAATGATCTCCTCCTCTATTTGATCAATGGAAACCTCCTCTTCCAACTCAGCTGCTCTGAGTTGCATACACTTCAACTGTACATCCATCAGCTGCTCGAGCTTCTTCAACTCTTCCATTAACTGCATGTTTATCTGTCGATCTCTTTTCTGTTGTAGCCTCTGCCACTTCACTTTCTTTCCCTTCAGTGGAAAGATCCATCTATTCTGGTTTTCCTGTTCTTGTAGCCATTCCTCTAGTACCTACAATTGCACTTTCATTACTGCAATCTCTCTTTCTCTGTCTTCTGCAGTCATCTCATCGCTGTGGCATTCCTCTGAACCTCTTCTTTGATCCTCCATGATCATCTTCTCACTTTCCATGAGTTGCACTAGCCTCTGCAACAAGCTCTCCTGTCTTGCCGCCACTTACCTCACTAAGCTCTCCTCACTCAGTCTTTTGGTAAGTACTGGGTTCACTGCCTCTGGAACCTCTTTGAGCACTCTCCTCTGCTCACTCTCTATGATGTCTCTTCAACTCACGTTCTTCTTCAGGAAACTACAATTGTCCTCCTTATTCAGCCTTTAGCTGAATGCCAGGTTCAATGCCATCGTCTTCTCTCCAACCATAAACCTCAATCATAAATTTCAAATAAAAAAAATAACATCTCACCTTCAAGATCCTATTGATCTCGCTTCATCTCCCACCTACACGGCATCTTTGTGCTGCAACATTCATCATTCTCAAAATCTGATCTTATCACATGCAATTTATAAAAAAAAAAAAAAACTTCATCCTTCAAACAGAGCTATTCCAGCTCTGATACAAAAATGATGCAGCCCAGGCCTCTCCTAGGCCGCAACTACTAGGATCATCCCAACATCCATGCATACAAACCATGCATTCATACACACGCCAGTGTACCCTTAAAGATAATTTATAAAAACCATGACCCAATTCATATACTCAATAGAAGATACGCTATACCATCATCTCAATACACATAAACCTCATATGACTGCTTAACTGACTTGTTTAACAACTAATGTCTCGGAATGTTTTAAAACAACTCGAAGTTTTCCATTACCACAGCCTGCATATATGGTTTTGCAGCGCGGCCTTTACAAACTGCGTCCACACATTTAACTTGCGCCCGGTTTATAGATACATATACAACAATTTATATCCATTCACATGATTCCAAACCCTCTACGCAACCCCAGGCATATATATATATCTGAATCTTCAAAGGTTATTAACAAATGCATATAATATAAATATCTATGCAGCATCGGTATACATGCACCGTCTTATCATGGATAAGGTGTATACGTACCCCTGCTCCTCCATATGGTCAACGCAGAAGCGTAAATTGCAATCGCCAAACGGAATTTTATATGGAATTATAAGGCCGCTTCCACTTTCACCGGTCGATGCAAATAACAACGCTTCAAGGATTAATCATAGTGAAATATACGTCTCTGCAATCAATTAAAATCTAACCGCAAGTATCATTATATATACAGCAAATGCGCATGCGTATTTCAGAGGGTCGATTAATAATAGAACGCAGAGCGCTATTCAAAACAATTCGTCCTCCTTGAAATCGATCAGAGATTTCACATCTACAACTTCTGTAGGTTTTAACCCCGTACAGAAATTACCTGCATACGAATTCTAAATCACAGAAAAATAAAACATGCGAGAGCATAACCCATAAAACACATATACACAGAGATTTCCCACTGGATCTCAAGACCGAGACTACCAGCTTGATTTTTCATTATATTCCTTTCAATGTTACAATACATATTATACATGCCGAAGCATCCAATACCCATGGACCGAAAACATCGAGTCCAAAAACTTGTGGACGAAAACCATAGTAGGTTTCGCCCAACCTAATTATAGGGTCCAAAAAAAATTTTTTCGGGGCGCTTTACCCCGAACCCCGTAAGGGGGGCTACCCGCCCCCCTCAAAACCCCCCGGACAGGGGGGCTGCCGCCCCCCCTGTGACCCCCCCGCTGCGCAATCGGCGCGGCGAAGGGTGGGCTCCGCCCCCCCTCTAACAACCCAACAACTTCAATCTAGGTAAGGCAGATTAATAGATAAACACTGGAATACAAAGCGTAATTATTCATTGCTTCTTGAATAAGCCATTCATTCGGATTCAACTGATCTCAATCAATATATAGAACCAGTTCAACAACGCCGATGCAAAACCTCCAGATCTGATGCACTTCAAACTTGAGTTGTATTAGTTCACTCCTCTCCGAGCATGCATTCAACCAATCAACGGCCTTGTCCATGAAATTTCTCACACAATTAACGCCCAATCCGATTCCACACAGTCTTTGATACAGTCGATGCCTGTCTCCAACTACGCCTGAAGGCTGCTCTAAATCTCATTCATTGGACAACAACTCCAGATCCGCCTGAAGGCCCATTGTAATACGCATTCCTAGCAATTGTAATACCACTTACCAATTACAAATATATTACAAACAATTCACAGTCTCGCGCCGGGGCATTCTCAACGATGACAGTAACTCCTGCCGCTATCAATAAGAGATACTCAATCATTAGATTCATAAACTGAATGTTGGGAGCGTATCTCCGAGAGTAATTAAGTTAACAATTGCGCGTGCAAAGAAACACGATATCCGCCATAAAGAATCAAAATCTAACACTGTCCTGAGTCCGCAACCGTTATTCTATTGGCTCCAACTGTTCTCGGTCCAGGTTATACTTATAAGGTTGGAATAGATTAAAATAGGGACTCAAGAAATCGCACAGACCGGATTCGACTGTAAACAATAGTTAACACACACAGGGTTGCGCGTTTGGGAAAACGATACCCAGTAACATTCTCGGCCAGATCTGGTTATAAAAATGTGTATGGACAGATGCACATGGAAATAAAGCCATTAGCCTTTTATACAAATTCAGGGTTATATAACAAAGTGCAGAGCCATATCTTAGAATTCATAAACACAACCAAATCCATGCAAATCCTATTTATAGTCACATAACACAAACATTCACAAAAGCCTTACATTCATGGCCAAATATACAATCTATGGCCCTTTTACAAACTGCCAAGGCTCCCAAGGAGAACCTTGCTCCCTTCTCACACTCACTCTTCCCTCCTATTCTCTCCTTTAATGTTTTTCTCTCAAACCCCTTTATACAATTTTAAAAAATGATCTAATTAAATGCTCAATCCCCTTAGTATCTCAACAAATCCCTAAATCTCTCAACATCCCTAAAAAATATATTCTCATCCCTAAGACTTAGAAACTAATTCCAACTTAGGCTCCCTCATTAATTCTAACTCTATTTTCTCTCATATTCCTTAAAAGAATATTTACAAAATCCTCACTTTCTCCATTTATAAAAATAACAAATTAATTAATAAAATATTAAGAATTGTCACACCCCCTTTAATCACATATTTACAATGAAAAAAATGGTCTTGATGCTCCTACATCAATATGGCATGGGGGTGATTTGGCTGGAAGAAAGTATTGGTTCATCCTAATCTATCATCAGGTGGAACATGGAAGTCCCTGACTTGGTAAGTACTATGCATATGTTACCATGTGTTATTCCTTAATGAAGGTCAATGAACACAGTTTTTGGTTTAATGTGTTGATTATGTGTAGACTGATTTGTGATGGCTCCATTGCTAGTTAAGTGTATGTTACACACAGTGTACTTTTTGTTACATGAAGTTCTCTTGCTATTGATTTGTTTCAGGGTTTGGCAGGCTCTTGTGGATGCACGAGCTAATCTATTTTTTATTGCAACTAGTATGAGAGGGAAACATGCCTTCTTGATGAACATCTAATGAAACTAATGAAAGCAATGAACAAACCATGTATTCATGACCTAAAGGTACCACAGTCACAAAGTGTTTGTATAAATGAATAATACGTGTTGGGAAAGCATGAGCCAAAATAAATTCTAAGAATAGAGTAAGAAGACGTATACATGTTGTTGACAGAGTTTTGGAAAATTCTAGGTAGTTGGCCCTAATGTTGGCCCTAAATTTATAGAACAAGGTCCATGGCCGCAATGTTAGAACTAGGATATCATAGTCACATCCGCACTGAGGATGGCTTATCCATGCAGCTTCATGATTGCATCCATGTGGTTGAGAAGTAATCTAGGTCAAGGAGTGGTCTAAGCTCAAGGAAAATGGTCACTAGGGAAAGTTAGGTTGATAATAGTGTGATCATTTGCCTTTGGGTGTTGCATTCAATTTTCGGAAGGTAAACCCCATTTTCATAATTTCATCTTGGAAGTTGGGTCATGCATAGTAACTCTCAACTCGCGTTTACCTCGGTAAGCATGTAAAATTGGGTAAATGTGAGGTGGGGTTTTGCAAAGTGGTACCAAAGCAAGTTCACAACACTAGACCTCAGAGTAAATGCAGATTGTTATGAAAATCTATATGTTTATCATGCATGCATGTTAATTATTTTATTACTATTGTTGTTATATCCATGTGCATGATGTTGTTACAATTTTGGTATCATTATCCTTATTCATGCATGAAATGATATGGTTTTCATATTATTATGTATTATGCTAATATAGATTGACCTGTGTAGAGGCAATAACCTCAAAAAAAATAAATTGAGGTAATGCTTTTGATTATCCTTTTATCTATTTTATTTAACAATGATATGTTGCAGGAAAATGGAATACAAAGAGAAGAAGAGAAAATTGGTTTAGTACAGTTCATATAACTCCCCCCATAGGCTTGAAGAGAAATCATTGGAATGGGAGAAATTAGTTTAGGAATAGGGAAAGGGTAACTCTCTTGATCTAGCAAGAACATTAAGAAGTTTGACGGTAGAGATCATAAGTTGTAAAGTTGATAATGAACAATTGATTGAAGCTTAGAAAATGCTTGCAAAAGATCAAGAAAAGTAAGATGAGGTTAATGTGGTTATTCTTCAAATCCTTTCATATTTACAACAATATGGACAATTGGGGACCAGTCATGTAGATAGACAAGAAAAAATACGATGGAAGTTAGTCTTAGAAAAAGTGTAGGATGGATAGTGATGATACAATAGAGAGTGGAAGAACCTTGATCACAGCTAAGACGAGCACTGATATGCATGTATTTTATTCTAGCTCTACTTCTAGGAGACATCACCACCACCACCACCAGAATCATCATAAGAGGAGTTTAAAGGAGTATTTTCTAGAGGAATTCAAGAAAGCCAAGCCTCCTACTTTTGATGGTGAGATGAAAAAATCAGAAGATGCAGAAGCATGGCTGCTTGGAATGAGAATTTGTTTCAGACTTCATGATTACTCAGAGAATATAAGCCAAGATAGCTACTTTCAATATCAAAGAAAAAGAAGACATTTGGTGGGAAGACGTTAAGAATGTCATGGGCATCAGGGAAGAGAAGCTAAATTTGGAATAATTTAAAAGACTCCTCATAAAGAAGTACCTATTTGAGAGGAATTGTGTTAGTTCCCTATACTACTAGTGTAACCCCTTATTGTTGTTAGTGCAACCCCCTTATTTTATTACTGTGCCCATATAGTCCCCATGTTTTTATTACTATGCCACATAGAAGCCCAATATTGTTATTGTTGTGCCCCTACAATATTATCGTTATGTAGGCTCTAATTGTATTGGGAACCCTTAGACTCCTATATATAGAAAGGAGGTCTTGTCATTTGTATCATCCAAGAATTGTTCATTTGTGTAATGTAAAGGAGGTTTCCCCCTCGAAGAGGCTGATTTTGAAGTCATTGATCTATCTTTTCTATATTTTTGTGAGCTGGTTTCATAACAGTTGGTATTAGATCTTTGAATGCTAGGGTTTCACTACTCCAAACAGGGCATTGTGCAATTTTCGCTATAACGTTTTCTCTACGAAGTTTCAGAAGCTAAAACAAAAACCCATTTGAGCCAAAATCTTTCTAAACCCTAGGTCCAAATTTCATATCTTCTCTCACTATATTTGTAGAGATATCATCTAAGGAACTTAGGGTGTTTGCAATTCCATCTCAAACAAGGCATCATGGAATTTTCCCTATAATTGTTTTTCTACAAAGTTTCAGACTCTGAAATTAAAATCCATTTGAGACGAAATCTTGGTGAAGGTCGGGCCTGAATTTCAGATCTTGTTTTTCTATATTTTCAGAGATACGGTCCAAGACATTTAGGGTTTCTGCAGGCTCCCGAATTACATCCCAAACAGGTGACCTTGGGAAAATCATCATAACTTTTTCCCTGAGCATCAAATTGAAATTTCATAAGAAGTTACAGAAATAGGACAGACTGTACGTTTGTTTATATTGTTTTTAGGTCTGAAGATTGAAACAAGAATACGTGGTACTTCTTACAAGTTCTCTCTACTGAAAAATAAATAAATAAATAAATAAATAAATAATAATAATAATAAAAATTAAAAAATATATATATATATATATATATAATATATATATATATAATCAGGTCTTCTTGGGAGATTGGGCATAACTCTTTCTTGGAGAATCCAATTTCGATCAGACTAGTGGAATTAGAAATAGGATGCATAGGTCTACTGTAGGTCATAATTTCAGACCTTGGAGATCCACAATTTCAAAGATACAATAGATTCAAGATCGAGCTGCTAAAAGCAAGAAAAACAATGACTCGAATCAAGAAAATAGAAACACCTAGTAAGAAAAATTAGATGGATGATTTGAAGAATGTGATTTATTATAAGATAAATAGTTTTATATGTGCCATGGAAGAAAATATCTATGGTAGGGAAGTGTTGGCTTGAGGGGGCCTGACCCAGGTTCAGAGTTATTTAGCCAAAAAAATCCCTGTACCACTGGCCCTTTCAGTAATAGCCCGCAGAGCGCGGATTGAGGTCTCACCCGAAGCAGAATGTGGGGATGTTGGAACCAATTTTTTGCACCCTTGATATGTCTGAGGGGTCGATTTAGTCCAACTGTGAATACCCTCATGCAGGTCACTTCGCGCACTATCCCGACCTGCGAGGCCTTCGCACTCTGTTATACTCACCTTCGCGCAGCCCTAACCAAGGGTTGAGGAGCTTTCGCACTGCTAAAGTAGCGATCTGCTATTTCCCCAAGTTACACCACAGATCTTACTTATCTTCTTATAACAGTTAGTTATCTCCACGTAAACATATACTTTATCTTATATTCACTTATTCAACGCATTCATATAAGTTCGTGCAACAAATAAATAATAAACTTGCAATTCATACCCAATATACTTCAATGCATAAAATAGGGAAAGATACACCGAAATAATGTAAAAATTCTCTTTATTAATGCTTCAATCGGTTACAGACTCAGCCTGCCCTGTGCACTCAGTTGTAGGGGTCTGCACACTCAGCTACTAGGCCTTTGCGCACTCAACTGCAGAGCCTTCTCCTACTGTACAACCTAAAGACTCGACTTTACACTTAGACTCAATGCTTCATCATTAGATATATTGTTAACTTCTACTTAACTTCTTTACAACTTAGGGCCTCACTTTATCTGTACAATCCCATGGTCCGTGGACCATGGGTAGAAATCTCAAGCCAACACTACATTACAAAAGAAAGGGCGAGCAACCCTATGACTTAATTACAACTTCGCGCTCCATGCCCACAAATCGTGGAGTATTTACATCAGGATTAGTCAAAACTTGGGCTTTAAGTCCCAAAACTTGCCTTGGGGGGATCCCACGCCTAATAGGCCCCCAACACAAACATCGTGGCTCACCCTCGAGTCACTCTATCAATGCAGAGATCTTCGCGCAGAGACCTCCCAACTCTGCTCGAATTACTACAAGCTCGACAACGCACTGAGTAGCTGCCTGTTGTACCTACTAGATGTGTTGTTCAAAGACGGAGGTATCTGAACTACTTCCCTGTATCTGCTCCTGCGTTCCCTACATCTTTGCGAGCTTCCCTTCTATTGTTGTTGTGATGACGTAGGCCTTGTCGATCCAAGGCTGGACACGCGCCTTCAAAACCGCTTCTCTATGTCACGATGCGTCTACCTGCTCATTAAGTGCTTTGGCCTGTTTCATCCGCGTGAGCCTCTATGTAAGGGCCACCATCTACGCAGTCCCTTTGACGTTGTCATATTGTTGTTGTAGCTCATGCACCTCTGTTTCTAAGCACTGTATGTTCGGGTCCTCTTGTAGAGTGATGAGGACCTCGAACGATTCTTCCAACATTTTGATGCAGTCCTTTACTACTCTGTTGATCTCCTCCATCCCCAATGTAATGGCATTGGCACACTGTTCCCTTACTTCTAGAGGAGTTGAAGGCTACGCCTGCTACCTCAACTCTACTATCTAAAGGTTCAACTCCAACTGAACCTTGGCCATCTCTTCTCACACCTCATGCACTCTTGCTGCTAACCTCTAGATGCAAGCCTCTCCTGGTGCCTCTGCTGGGATGGCCAACTCAGGGACCATATGGAAGGCTTCCTCAACCACCTGCACCATCTCTCGATTTTGCGCCATAACCTCATCACGATGTAGGCTCAGTTGCTCCATGTTGATTCTTTGTTCACTCAACACCTGTAGCGCGCGGCCCTCCCTAGCCCATAGTTTTGCAGTCACTCCATCCTGTAGGACATAGAGAATCTCCCGAGGGAGCACAACCATGTTGATTCTTACCCCTTTCAATGCACTGGTCATAGGCCTATCAGCCTCATTTTCTATAACTAGTGCCCCCTCTAGCAACATTATTGTGTTGGTCATGTGGGCGCATAAAATTTCCTCAGTCATGGTTTTTCTTACTACGAGGCTGGTCTAGAGAGTACTAGCCTAGGGAGTGCGCATCTATAACTCCTGAATCTATGCCCGGAGGGCCCCCAACACAATATGATTCTCCTTTGCCAACTGCTGGAGGGCCTCCGCAGTGACTTATTGCACTGTCTCCCTTATATCGTGCAGATCTCCCTCAGTGAGGGTGATCGAGTCGAAAGAAATCTTAGATGCTTTCGACTTCTTTCGCGGCCCCAACTGCTCTCTCGAATGCTGGCGCTTTAACTGTGTCATCACTATTTGTAGGTTCGCACCACTCTCCTCTATCTCCGTCTCCATTTCTTGTTCCTACTCAGGTGAAGGCGACTTCCGACCATCGCGCTCCTTCTTTGTTGCCTTTTATGCTTCTACTGCGGCCTTCCCAGTGTCCTGCGCCTCCTGTGCCTATGCTATTCCTGCCTCTTTTCTTCTCTTCTCTGCCAACTGCACCATCCACAGTTTTGTCTCCTCCTTCTGCTATGCAACAGACTTTTCTGTTTCTGTCGCGGAGATGGCTGGAGCGTGCCACTTTGATGGCCATGCCTCAAGTACATCGAAGATAACATCATCCGTCGCCAGGTATGGTAGTTCATTCCACTTCTTCGCGGGTGTTATAGACATATTTGGGCACTACAACCCCAATCATATATGTCCATAAACCAAGGTCTTCTGAGTCCCTAAAAGTGTTGTTTCACATTGTAAAGGAACAAGGTCAACTGATTACATCATCTCCTAGAAGTTCTCCATGGAAAACTGCTCAGAACTGGACCATACAGTCTGCTCAGTGCTAAGGGTGCGATGCATCTCACCTGCCACATGCAAAAAGTGTGATGCATATTGAAAAGCCCTTCTGTAGGGTGTGATGTTTAGAGTAGACAAATGGCAGAGACGGTTTGCAAGGTGGATGATCATGGAATCTTCCAAAAAACTTCTCCCGTGACACTTTCCTCTCTAAATTCACCCAGGGATGAGTAATAGATCATGAATCTCCAAGTGGAACCAAGAACTATCAGAGAGAGGACACTGACCAAAATCCCAGAAGCTGACTCACCCCCCTGCAAACATCTATATATGGATCCCTCATCCCAGAGATCTAGAGGCTTGAATCTTGTATTTTCTAAGGAAGTGTTGTTGGTTTCTTTGTGGAACATCATAGTGTTGGGTGATCTAAGATTTTAATAAGGTGAAGAAGGGCTTTCATACTGGGAGGATGACACTGGGTCAGATCAATGGGTTGTAATCCTCTCTTCTACTCTTTCTATCAATAAATTTATTTAAGTTTTCCTCCACATTCTTGTATGTTCGAGTTGATATATGCATTTGTGTGGTCAATATACATCTGGTCCTATATTGTTTATGATGGTATATCTCTGTGCTTTGATGGTATTATGCTTCTTTGACTTTACAGGTGCTCTTTGAAGCTGGACAAGCAAGGGAGGAGCAGCAAAGATCTGTCAGAGGAGAGAGGAAACAAGCAAGGAGCCAAGCGAAAGACTGAGGTTGGTACTCTCTGCTTCTCTCTCATCTACTTCTCATAAAGGAAAATGCAAGTAACTTTAGTTTGTTTGTTTCTAAGATAGCTACCCATCTTAGTGGGACTAGCAGCTCTGAATGGACACTATATTTCCCGATAAGAAAATGGCGACTCCACTATGGAGTGAATATCTTGTTTGCTTGTTTATATTTGTTTGATTTATAAACTATAGATGGAGCCTGAAGTTAAGCCAGCTAGCCTTCGAACTACATTTGCTATGCAAATGCAAAGTAGATCAATGTTGCTTCAGTCTATCTCTAGGTTTTGTTTATAAATTGAACAATTGACTGGTAAACATCCTAACTGCCCTGGTGGTGGCTCAAGTAACCTCATTAGATCATCCCCTACACTTTGTATTTACTGACTATCATTAGCTCGGCCTAAATCCATGAACTAAGCTACAAACCGTGACCAAAAACCAAGTTAAAGTCTCGTCCCTAGACCATCACACCCTCTCCTCTTGGAAATCTGGATGCATCGCACCTCCCGTGTGCAGTAGGTGAGATGCATCCTTGTTTCCCTGTGTTACAGGTGCGATGATCAGATAAGACTATTTATGCCTCCAGATTTTGGTTTTTTCTTCACTCTCTCCAGCTTTATTCAGGACTTTTGTTGTCTGTGATCAGTATACCAATGTGGAAACTCCCTTCCTTTGCATTATTCAGCTTCCATTGTACAAATAATTGTGAATGTTTTTATGTATTGTTCGCCATTTCCAGTTCTCCTTTACAAAGAAGTAGCTTAATTGAACTGTCGTCTTTTGATTTGGAAGTGTCGCAAGTGTCATTTTCAGTCAAAGAAAAGAATCCTACTCTTCTTGATGGTCGATTACACTGTTACTCTTGTATTTGATT